>OVBI01000142.1:0-136738 GCA_900406495.1 Sisymbrium altissimum
ACCAACCCCAACCCCACCCCCAGTCCCAAGCCCCTTGGCCAAAAATGACTCCAGCTGACGTCCAGAAATATACCAAGGTTTTTGTGCAAGTTGACACTGATAGAGACGGAAAGATCACTGGGAACCAGGCTCGGAATCTTTTCTTAAGTTGGAGGCTCCCGCGAGGTAGGCTGCAGTTACCTTTTATTGTTGCTTCGTCTGTTAACTACTAGTTTAGTTTCACTTTGAGTTTGTTCTCAAAATGGTGAACATTCATGACAACTAAGTGATACTTCTCTAGTTATGTATATTTGTTTATATAGTATTTGATCAACTGCCGTTTTAGGTGCATCTTGAGTATCTCGTGTTAGTTCCACGTATAGACTATACGTCGATAGTGATCTTAATATTGTCTCAAGCATAAACTGTTATACTTTACATGGGGAATGTAGACCGTTTTATGTGTTTTTTTTTCAATGCTGTTCCTTGGTATTACAGAGGCTTTGAAGCAGGTGTGGGATTTATCCGATCAAGATAATGATAGCATGCTCTCCTTGAGGGAGTTCTGTATTGCTGTCTATCTAATGGAGCGTTATAGAGAGGGCCGACCTCTTCCCCCAGTGTTCCCGAGCACTATAATATCTAATGAAAGCATGTTTACCTCTCCTGGTCAATCTGTGGCACCACATGGCAATGCATCCTGGGGACATCCACAGGGTATTGCATTACACAACCCAATTTCTGTATTACTTGCACTATCTTTCTGAAGCAGGCAGATTTATTCCTTGACCAAACATTGTAGGTTTCCAACAGCAACATGGGGCCCCGAGGCCACCAGGTATTCCCAAAGGAAAGCCTCCAAGGCCGGTTCCTCTCTCTCCTAGTGATGGAATGGTCCAGCCCACGCAGCCAAAGCGTAAAATGCCTGAGTTGGAAAAACATCTGGTGGATCAACTTAGCAAAGAGGAGCAGGATTCGCTCAGCTCGAAGTTTGAAGAAGCCACTACTGTTGATAAAAAGGCAATCTCTGGTTTCTTACAAGTCTTATTCGTGGAAGTGAATCTTTTTTTTTTTTTGGCATGGAAGATATCAATCAGCCTCTGAAATCTATGCATAAATCTTTTTTTTTCTAAACCTGTTTGAACCTACTTATTACGATCTGTGTGCTTTTCCGGCATAGGTGATCAGTTGTCCATGTTGACTTTATTGACGTAACCTAGAAATTTATGTGACGGCCGGTTTTTTTTTTCAAAAGTCTTGTATTTTGTTCTTCAGGTGGACGAACTGGAAAAAGAAATAGCTGATTCCAAGCAGAAAATTGAGTTCTTCCGTGCTAAGATGCAGGAACTTGTAAGTATATTTTCTTATTCAGCTTGGTCTTTTCTTTTCTAAAATGTTGTTTGTAATCGCTTATTTGATTACCGGAAGTAGAGGCAACAATAGTTTTGACATTATAATTGTATATTCTTTTGCTGTTTGATCAGGCTTTGTTCTGAAGTGATCTCAAAAGTTCTAGGAATATAGTTGTTTTCAGGAACCTCATTATTATTATAAACGATCACTTTGTTTTTATAACCTTCTCCCTTTGGTTCCTTGGGTGACAGATCTTATACAAGAGCAGATGTGACAACCGATACAATGAGATTGCGGAGAGAGTCTCGGGTGATAAACGTGAGGTATACAGTTTCTGTTGCACCGTGCTTCGTCTATGATAGTATTAGAGATCCAGTTTGATTATCTAACAAAATCAAATTGTAATCCAGCTTGAATCTCTAGCAAAAAAATATGAGGAGAAATACAAGAAGTCTGGCAATGTCGGCTCTAAATTGACTATTGAAGAGGCCACATTCCGCGATATACAGGTAGTTTAGAAGTATCAATCAGGAGCATGGCTTACTTTCAATTGTCCCCAAGATGGATGTCACCTTGAAAAAGATGATAAACCTTTAAAATGCAGGAGAAGAAAATGGAATTGTACCAGGCAATAGTCAAATTTGAAGAAGGCAAGCTTGATGAGACCGTTGTTAAGGTAAGCCATACGTGCTATGTGGTTGATTGAATGTGACTGGCGGTTGTAGTTGACTGAACATTGTCTTGTAGGAGCGCACTGAACACATCCAATCAGGCCTTGAGGAACTGATTAAAAATTTGAATGAGCGCTGCAAACAATATGGAGTACGTGGCAAACCCACTTCTCTGGTTGAGCTTCCTTTTGGTATAAATTTACCCCTTCTCCTTTCAAGTCAAATATCACCTTTAGTATTATATTCTCTTGATCAGTAGCAGGAAAGGTTGCCACATTCTCTGGCTGTTTAATTTTAGAATCTAGTAATTTTATTATTCAAGAATTTGATTAAACGGTGATGCTTTTGTGCAACACGAAACTCTGTATATTTGGCTCTTTATGTCTTGTTGCTAGAAAGACTTCTCTCTATACAACTTTATACCTGTTGTATCTTCCTTTCTATATATTCATGGGACTTCCTCGCGTTTTACAGGTTGGCAGCCTGGAATCCAAGAAGGTGCTGCTGATTGGGATGAAGATTGGGATAAGCTAGAGGAGGAAGGTGAGATTATCGAGGAAGCATGGCTTTAGATGTTTAATCAATTTTCTTGTTTTTCTTTATATTTTTGGTTTTTTTTTGGGTTATCTCTCGTCCAAAACAGGGTATGGATATTGTAGTTGAACACCTTGAACTTCGCATCCTAATTTTTCTTCCCTTCCAGGGTTTACCTTCGTCAAGGAGCTTACACTTGATGTCCAAAATGTCATTGCCCCACCAAAGGAAAAATCAACCGCTTGGAAGAAAGAAGTTACTGTCTCTGCAAATGAAGGTGAAGACGTTTCATCCTCAGATGTAGAGTCTAAAACAGAGAAAAAAGCAAGCAGTGGAGAAGAGGCATCTGAACATTCAGACGGTAAAACAGATAGAAACGGATCTCTTGATGACTCTAATGTTAGAAAGGGTATTGAAGCTGATGGTTCACCCGGAACCAAAGATACAAGGAGGTATGCTTTTTGTATTAGACCTTGTGTGTTTTGGATTGCATCTTTCTTAGTTATGGATATTATTTGCTTTCATAAAAAGAGGAAAATAGAGTATGATATGTTCCCACACATCTCGGGTGCCTTACATTGTCAACATTTTACTCAATTTTGTCTCAGTGAAAATGGCCATGATGATGGTGAATCTATTGGTTCTGCTGGGAAAACTGTAAACGAACCTAGTTATGACTCTCACGATGAGACAGATTCAGTTTCAAGCTTCAACCCTGACAACGGAAAGGTATAATGTGCTCATGTGCTCTATGTTATTATTATTTGCAGACACCGAAATTTGCGGTTTGTAACGTTTGAATATCTATGTATCTTTTAACCTTGACATATGGGCATGAAAGAATCATTCTTGTTTTTGTCTGATAAAAACAAACAAGCAATATTGGCGCTTATCTTAATCTAATTTTTTGGGTGTTTTGTGTTTACGCAGGACAAGGATCATGAGAAGTATGATAGTGGCTTTGGATTCGGGTTCGGATTCGATGACTTCAGCATTAAGCCTATCAAAACGGGTTCCACCCTATCAAATGACTTCCTTCCTCCTAAGTTATCTATATTTACTGATTCTGTCCCAAGCACCCCGGCAGATGCAAATGACGGTTTCACTGCAAAGCCTTCTTTGTTTGCTGATTCTGTCCCGAGCACCCCAGCAACAACCACTGCCTCTTATCCAGGCCAAAAATCATTCTTTGATGACTCGGTTCCAAGCACTCCTGCCTACCCCGGAAACTTGTTTCCCGAGAAGAAATCATTCTTCGACGACTCGGTTCCAAGCACTCCTGCTTATCCTGGAAGCTTGTTTCCTGAAAAGAAATCCTTCTTCGATGACTCTGTCCCAAGCACTCCTGCGTATAGCACGTCTGATTTTGGTGGGAAGCCGTTTGCATCAGAGACTCCTCGTTCAGACAACTTGTTCCCAGGAAGAAGTCCCTTCATGTTCGACTCTGTCCCAAGCACACCCGCGGCACACGATGACTTCTCTTCCAACAGCTTCTCCCGCTTCGATTCATTCAACAGCAATAACAACGACGCTTTCTCTCTATCCCGCACAGACTCGATGCGCAGCACAAGCGAGCCAGACCCATTCGCATCCAGGTTTGATTCTTTCAACTATCAAAGATATGATTCCTTCAATGCACAAAGCTATGATTCATCTAGCAACAACAACGCATCCGAGACACCTAAAGCCTCATTGACGAGATTCGACTCAATTGGAAGCACCAGAGACTCTGATTACAGTCACGGGTTTGGGTTCGATGACCATGACCCGTTCGGTTCTACGGGACCATTTAAAACAACGACAACTACAGCGGAGACACCACGGAGCAATGATCATTGGAATGCCTTCTAGCCCCCCAAACCCATGTGTGATACGAAATATGATCACATATCATATATAGTTCGAGCTTATACCAGTCGGAAGAGTTCTATGTATTTTCATTTGTTTGGTTTGCCCTCTGCTTGCTTCATTTTTATTGTTAATATATAATAGTTCTTCCGCCATTTTTTTCTTTCCTTTTAAGGATCTTTTTGACGAGTGTCCCCTTTTGGTCTCCGAGTAGTGTTTTCTTTTTTTTGCTCTTCTTTGTTATGATGAATAATGAAATTTTATGTGTCTGTGAAACAGGAATTTATATTTGTACCTTTGTAATCGTCTCGTATGGATAATTTTTCAGATGTTTTATATTAGATTGATTGTTTTTTGGGGAATACTCTTATCAATAATTTGATTTTATTAAAGTAATTCTCTTTGTAAAGTAATTGATGATTTTATGTTCATATATTAAAATCGTGTTGTGTGTCATAATTTTGTTAATTGTAATTATGCCAGTAACTGATGGAATAATTTTGTTAAGAGCACTTGCGCCATGTATTGAATTTAAGAATTCTGGTGAAGCTGTTCAAATGATTTATATACGTGTTCAAGTTCACAGTTATATAGTAAAGTGATGAGCAAATGGATATATTATCATATCAATGAAAAAAAAGAAAAAACACACACGCATATTGAGGTGGGGGATTTGGCGCGTGGATGGCACTCTCGGTCTGAAGTGTCAATCGAGTCACGATCAAAGAGGAAGGATCAGAGTTTTTATTGAAAACCCCTTCGCGGCCATGAAGAGGACGAAAGCACGAGGTCCACCAAATTCCTGCAAAACTCCAAAACTCCATCTGCAAATATCAACATTATCCGCCACTACGGTGAACCGCCTCCCTCGTCGTTATTCCCTCTTCTCCCATGCTCCTATGCTTCTGCCCTTGCCACGTACCTCACTTCCTCATGAGTCGGCTTTCTCCCGCCACCGGCATCTCTCCCCGCCTCCAATGCTCCGTTGATTGGGGCTCCGATGCAAGATTCGGGTCCCGATTCCGGAGAAACGATGTCCCTTTCAAACGCCGCTTTAGATTTGTGATCAGAGCGCAGCTCTCTGAAGCCTTTTCTCCGGATTTAGGTTTGGATTCTCAGGTTATTTCGCTACTTACTCTCCCACTTCCTTCATCACTTCGAATCGTTCATACCGTTTGTTTGCAAGTTAGAATTCTATATAGATGGATCTATGCAATTTCGTCTTCACTTAGTTATTTCCGAGGATCTTTAGATAATTCGAATAGACGAATTATTTTGCTGATCAATTGAACTGATGCCGTACGAGTTCTAAGTTAGTTTGGAGTTTGTTATTTGTTATGAACTGCTCGACTAACTTCATTCACTTGGATCTTTGAAGGCTGTGAAATCTCGTGATACGTCGAACTTGCCTTGGATCGGTCCAGTTCCAGGGGACATTGCTGAGGTTGAAGCATACTGTAGAATTTTTAGATCAGCTGAGCGACTACATGGAGCTTTGATGGAGACGTTATGCAACCCTCTGACTGGTGAATGTCGAGTACCGTATGATTTTTCACCAGAGGAGAAACCATTGTTGGAGGACAAAATAGTATCAGTGCTTGGTTGTATATTATCTCTTTTGAACAAAGGAAGGAAAGAGATTCTCTCTGGGAGGTCATCTTCTATGAATTCGTTTAGTTTGGATGATGTTGGGGTTGCTGAGGACAGTCTTCCACCACTTGCTATTTTCAGAGGTGAAATGAAACGGTGTTGCGAAAGCTTACACATTGCTCTCGAGAATTACCTGACGCCTGATGATGAAAGAAGTGGAATTGTGTGGAGGAAATTGCAGAAGCTTAAAAATGTCTGTTACGACGCAGGTTTCCCACGCAGTGATAATTATCCTTGCCAGACACTTTTCTCGAATTGGGACCCTATTTACTCGTCGAATATGAAAGAGGATATTGACTCTTACGAGACTGAGATTGCATTTTGGAGGGGGGGACAAGTAACTGAAGAAGGATTGAAGTGGTTAATCGAAAATGGATTTAAAACAATTGTTGACTTGAGAGCTGAAAACGTGAAGGATACATTCTATCAGGCGGCACTTGATGATGCAATCTCCACTGGGAAAATTACATTGGTTAAAATTCCAATTGAAGTCAGGATGGCTCCTTTAGCTCAGCAGGTCGAGCTGTTTGCTTCTATTGTATCAGACACCAGCAAAAGGCCGATATACGTCCACAGTAAAGAAGGTGTCTGGAGAACTTCTGCGATGGTTTCTAGGTGGAAGCAGTTCATGACACGTCCGGTGACGAAAGAAATTCCAGTTTCAGAAGAGTCAAAGCATCAGGAGGTGTCTGAAACTAAGGTTGGATTGAATGTATCTGATCAGCAGACTGATAAAGTCTCTGAAATCAATGAGATTGATAGTAGATCTGCTTCAAACCAGAGCAAAGAATCTGTAAGCAATGAGGGAGATACGTCTGCATCAGAATTCAATATGGTGAGTGATCCTCTTAAAGCTCAAGTTCCACCGGGCAATATTTTTTCAAGAATAGAAATGTCTAAATTCCTGAGGAGCAAAGGTATTGCTCCTGCTGGTTATCTTAGTAATCGGTCCAAGAAGCTGGGAATAGTGCCAAGTCCGCAAGTCTCATATACTGGAGTGACAAACGGGTATCAGATTGCTGATTCTGAAAGAGGACTTGCGGAGACAGGAAAGTCCAACGGGACCTTTCTACCTGCAAGGTCTCAAAGTTTAGATTTTGGCAATGGGAAGTTTTCAAATGGAAATGTGCATGCTTCTGATGACACCAATACAAGTATCTCGGGTAACAAAGGAAATGGCTTCTCTGCAAACCCTATTGTTGTGCCTCCAAGTGATAACTTAAGTCGCACTGTAGTTTCAAAACCTGCTCGAGAGTCTCAGAGAAACAATAGTGTTTCTTCGTCGGATTCGAGTGATGATGAAGCCGGGGCTATTGAGGGCAATATGTGTGCTTCTGCCACTGGTGTAGTAAGGGTGCAATCGAGAAAGAAAGCAGAGATGTTCTTGGTCCGAACTGATGGAGTCTCTTGTACAAGGGAAAAGGTGACTGAATCCTCTCTAGCCTTCACACATCCAAGTACTCAACAGCAAATGCTTCTTTGGAAAACTACCCCAAAAACTGTCTTACTGCTGAAGAAACTTGGGCTAGAACTCATGGAGGAAGCTAAAGAGGTAAACGCTTTCTAGAAGATTATATAATTCTCTCTTGTGTATTGAAGTTGCCTATAATTTAGGATACCGTTGAAAAGTTATTGTTCTTTCGAATTTGTTTCAGGCTGCATCTTTCTTGTATCACCAAGAGAAGATGAATGTATTGGTTGAACCTGAGGTGCATGATGTATTTGCCAGGATTCCAGGGTTTGGCTTTGTCCAGACCTTTTACATACAGGACACGAGGTACAAGAATAAGTGAAGTGGAGATCAGCTAGACTAATCATCCACGGCTCAATTGTGATCGACTTTATTTTGCTTTTGGCGTGAATTTCAGCGATCTCCATGAAAGGGTTGATTTTGTGGCATGCTTAGGAGGGGATGGGGTGATATTACATGCATCAAACTTGTTCAAAGGAGCTGTCCCTCCCGTTGTATCATTTAATCTGGGGTCCCTTGGATTTCTCACTTCACATCCAGTAAGCCTTACGACTTGTTCTATTTCTTAACTATGTCTTACTATTCTTCTTGCTTCGACAGCCTTCATTATTATTTGTTCTTTTCCATTTAGTTCGAGGACTTCAGACAAGACCTCAAACGAGTCATCCATGGGAACAATACGCTAGATGGGGTGTATATAACTCTTCGAATGCGTCTTCGTTGTGAAATCTATCGTAACGGCAAAGCAATGCCTGGTAAAGTGTTTGATGTTCTGAACGAGATTGTTGTTGATCGAGGATCCAACCCATACCTTTCTAAGATTGAATGTTATGAACACGATCGTCTCATCACCAAGGTTTGTACCCATTTAGTTTATTTTCTAACGTAAGACAACATCTACTAAATCTTTAAGGAAGTGAGAAGTCTCATTGCATGTTGTAAAAATGACCCTTACTACTTGTGTGTTTAGGTACAAGGTGATGGAGTTATAGTAGCGACTCCCACAGGAAGTACTGCTTATTCTACAGCAGCCGGAGGTTCCATGGTAAACTTTCCCACTTAAAGTGATTTTTTAACTCTGCATTATATGCCGTCTATCACACATGTATAAAATCAAAAAATCGCAGGTGCATCCAAACGTTCCTTGCATGCTGTTTACTCCGATCTGCCCACATTCCTTGTCGTTCAGGCCAGTTATACTTCCAGATTCTGCAAAGCTTGAACTGAAGGTCAGACTTTAGATCTTTACAGCAATACACTTTCCCTGTTAAGTAGTTAAAAGTTTTAAGTTTAAAACCTAGAAACTCTCTAAGCTCATGATTGGTTATTAGTTGTTTGAAAAACTCACAAATCCTATTTAATCAAAAACAGATTCCTGATGATGCTCGAAGCAATGCATGGGTTTCGTTTGATGGAAAAAGAAGGCAACAACTTTCGAGGGGAGATTCAGTGAGAATATACATGAGCCAACATCCACTCCCAACTGTCAACAAGTCTGATCAAACTGGTGATTGGTTTAGAAGCTTAATTCGTTGCTTGAATTGGAACGAGCGCCTTGATCAAAAAGCTCTTTAGTAATTGATTCATCAACACATACATAAACATACAGGGGTACAAGTCTGTTTGTTTCAGCCATTCCTGTTTTACTGTATAGATTCATAATCTCTATAATTTATTTTCCTTTATCATATTTTCTCCATAAAATAACAGAAAAATAATGTCACTCAATTAACATATAACCCCATAATGATTATAGCCTTTGATTTGACATTTGTCACATAAATTAAACTGCAATTGATTCAGTAACTGAAATACAACGATCATTTTTATATAAAAAATGCCACGGAGTCAATAGATTGATTAGCCACCAAAATGTTTAATTTTCTGACTTTTTGTTGGCACTAAAACAAAAGGAAAATCGTATTTTTTAACTTTAAAGTTTAAAGAAGATTATGATGATTCTGATAGGGAAGGAAATGAGATGTAATTGTCAAAGAAAATAAGATAAGCAATTTTCTAAAAGTTGATTATTATGTAAAATAAATAAATAAATTAAAAAAATTAAAATTTAAAAAAAAATTAGAAAACATCATTAATTTTTAACTGAAAGTTATATAGTTTTACTCATTTTTTGGTGGCCCAAACTAAACTTTTAATTAATTCAAAGATAGTATAAATATAACTGATTTAAATGTTTAAAATATGAATGGTACACTTTAAAAGTTAAAAAGGTTAACTTTTATCACTTTAAAAATTAAAAATGTAATTTTTCATTAAAAAATCAGTAATCATATTTGTAATAGACTGCTCTTATTTGTAATAAAGAATTGCACAAAAACTGCTCTTATTTTCTATCTTTCATCATTTAGATCAATTATATATGTACTTTTCATAGAACTAGATTAGTGATTTTAAAAACAATGTTTCACTCAATATATAATTAAATATATATATAGCTCTTTATTCTGATGTGAATAATTTAAAATTTAAAACCATTAAAATTAAACTAGAAGCTCAGGATTGAAAATCACATTATGCAAACTGTTTTTTAGAAAGAAAAAAAAAACTATTCATCTATGGTTGTCTTTTACAAATATTTTTGATTTGGAAATTATTAAATTTGTAAATATATTCTCTGTTTCTTGCAGTAACACATAAGTATGGACATTCGACAAATTCATGTTTCATTTCATACATAGCTTTGGTTCAAATATCTGTAAGTGTCATTGGAACATTCTCATAATAGAATTTCTGCCAACCCTAATTAATATAAAAAATCATGACTGATTTCGTCATAAACCTAAGTTCTAAATTGCTAAGTTATACCAAACCCAATTAATTAGCAAGTATCATCACATCACATGTTATGTCATTATTTTTTTTATTTATTTATTTATTTTTTGTAATGTTAGTGGTCAATATATATTCTCTCCGCTGTTAATTCTTAAATGCACAAACAATTCAAATGTCAAATTTTTTGAAACTATTAAATACAAATGAACATGAATTAAAAACTGCATAATTTTAAGGAAAAGTATATTACTTCGTTTTTATAAACATATGATCTGAAAATATAAAATCAACCACCATTATCAAATTTGCATTTTCTCTTGAAAAGTTACATGAATAAATTGCAAAGAAAATAATTGCATCTATTAGGAAAATAAATTCAAATATCTAACTAGTTAAATTAGGCCTAATTTAAATCGAAATATAAGACTTTTTGTTATGTATTATGAAAACAAATTATCGAAAAATTAACATATATCTCTCTATAGCTATAGTAGCATATACTTTTAGATAGCTCATTTTTGTCAAAGCTTACACTCTAGCTACAGTTTAGTTCATTTTGTCATTTTTCAAAATAGAAAGTTATATGATGTTATTCAGTGTACTTTTACGAAGAAATAAAATGTGAAAATGCATTTAAACTAGAAAATGTTTGTAGTTTTGAATTGATTACTTATCAGTTTATGGTATTAGAGATAAACTTGGAAAGCAAGATTGTCATCCTTTAGATTTATTAGCGTCTCACAATGCGTATCGAGCTTGGTCAGATCATGGTTGATACCTTGGTGGAAAGCGATAATCTCAGAGAACTTACGGTTCTGAAGCTCCACTTCATTTCAAACTATTTAAGATTTGCTAAGAATCAAGTCACATTTGCTTGAATGGTGTTATTCCTTACTGTTCATTGCAGCTTGGGGATGATTTATATAGTTAGAACATTTAATTACTTCTGGCAATGTGTTTGGATTCCAGTTATGTTAGCTTAAAAGAGTTTTGATCTAGCTGATGGTTGCAATCATCTTGTGATCAAATCTACATACCGACTTTCGATCAAATGAGTTCTCATCTTGCTGATGGCTGCTATATTTTCTGTATTCTCAAATAAATATTTTTTTATGGCAACCAAATTTACAACATAATGATCGACAATAAACATAAACATACGCATGCAGAAGAAGATAATGAAGGCATCAGTGATCTCTGGAACATGAGGACTGAGGACACTAATAGATTGATTATCACGGTTTTCAGCGTCCTCATCACATTACCTTCAATCCAAAACATTAACATTTAATCAAACTTGAGCATTACATTGCCTGATTTTCTAGCATTCGATACTATATAGTTAGTAAAGAATTTAGTGTGTGGTACCTCCTCAGCTTCAGTCGATCGAGTTTTATGATACGAATAGTTCTTGGGATTCCATCGGAGATGACCAGTATTGCAAGATTGACTCTATGGTTAGTCTTCTGGTTGCACTTAGCATTGAGATGAAAAAACGACATCCATCGATTTTATATTCTTCGAGAGGGTTTCTATGTGCAAAACTTCTGACATTCACCTGTTGACATTGACGTTTAACATATGAGTATCAGACAGGCAGAAAGCAAAAAAAAAAAAAAAAAAAAAAAAAAAAAAANAGATAATCACCGCCGAGCTTAGTTTATTCATGTTCACAAGATGATCTCTCCAGAAGCAATCCAACGTCTTTAAGAGAACCGCTCTCTATTTCCAACAAAGTAAAATCGATCAGACGTTGAAGTGTCATCACACAGACAGAGGCAAAAAAAAAAAAACATGTACCTCTATTTCTTTTACGTATCCATCATCAAAGCCAGATTCTTGAACAACATTCAAGTACGAAGCAATCAGATAATCACCGAGGAACTTCCTGAGAAGATTAATTGATGTTCTGTACCTCCCACTCCTACAGAATATATACGTACAGAGTAAAACTCAAGGCCCTCTCTTTTTCAATGGGATGGACGTTTACAAAACATATACAAAGACTCTATTAAATTTTGCACTCACCCCGTCAAATCATCGGAGCAAATATCGAGCCACCGTCTTAGTGAAGAATTTTTTCTGCGTATTCCCCTGAAAGCGTTTGGAGGTTTTGGCAGGTGCGGAAGATAGAAGTTTTCCATATCTATTGAACTTGTCTCATGCAGGTTTTCAAGGGACTGTAACATGGTTCCTTCTGTGACCCCAGAAAATGACTCTGATAGTGCTTGTTGTTAGATTTCAATCATTTCACGAAGCAAGAAAATTTCAAGTCCATAAATAGAAACAGAAAGCTAGCTTACCATCCAGTAGGTTCCCTGAAATAGCCATAAACTCCTTCAACAACTTGGCCAAGCTCCAGTATCTTGGATGCTGCCACAAGAAATACGATAATAGAAGATGAACATTAGCAAAAACTGACCCTTCTTTGGTGGAGAAAGGAGCTTTGCCAGGACCCTTATCTGACATATTTTACTAGACAAGAGTTTTATCTACCTTCTGCGGATTAGAATTTCCAACGACAATTTCATCAACAACAGCTTGCATGTACCTAAGGAATAATTGTGTAGTTAAATGAGTGAGATCTCATACGCCATAGTCAGTGGTTGAAGAACTATACACATGAAGCACATGCTAAAAATTAAATGTACATGGCTTTCTTCACATGGACATAACAAAGACTACTGCAAGTGTCGCACTTACTGGAAGATATGCTGGGAGCAACTTTCGTTATCACCCGTCAAAAGCAGTTGCCTTAGATCATAGACATGCTTCCTTTGAACCTGAAGAAGAATAAAAAGAATATGGTTGATTCAGATAATGGTGTATCCTAATCCCAACGTCTATACCGAATATGCCATACATGTAATATGAACTAGAAGTATTAAAAAGTTAGGTTGATCACGCGATAGAATCTTCTGGGAGACGATACCTATTCAACTAGTATATTAGGAACAGAAAAGACGAATAATAGTGTGCTACAAAGTAAAGAGAAAATAGCTGTAGTCTTTTAGACTTATGATTATGTTAATAGATATATATTTATAAGTGGTCAAGAACTCCCGAAGCAGATACAGTAATAGTAGTTGGCATAGCTGGTACCTCTAGCACTTCGTCAAACTCGACCAGGCTTTTTCTTATGCCAAAGAAGTATTTCTCTGCATTTATCTGAAGAGCTAGAAGCTACAATGCCCAATAAGATGAGCCAGATTAGCAAAATAGACAAATTTGGCAAGGAAAATCACAATGATGGAGCCACAAAGAAACGAATGAACGAACTACCTACCTGTTTAACTATTGTGTCACCTTCAATTGGTAAATCTTCATCGTTTGTAATCTTTGATATAAGTCTCACAGCCCACTCAGTATCAAAATTGAACTTCTGAAACATCTCATCTTGCAAGCTGTAAGTAAACCAATAGTAATGTAAATCATGTTACAGAGGAAATACTAGTATTATCCACCAACATTTTCAGATTGGTGCAAAGGCCATAATATCAACGCAGTAAAGTCTTTTCTATGTAAGTAACTTTGCTAATAGAGGGTTTCCAGTTAAGGAGAATAATTTCTGTGATTACCTTACCATAAACCGCGTGGATCCAGGATCTCCTTGCCTTCCAGCTCTGCCACGAAGCTATAAGAAATGATATGGAGGCAGAAAATTGGAAAATTAGCCATCTAGACATTTGATAAACAGGACAGATGGTGCATGTGGTATTGTGTTGTTTTCAAGGTCTCTACCATCTCCACAATAAAATCATTATTTGGTATTCATAATCCGGTATAACAAATTAGCATATTCCCCTCGGGAAAAGAAATATGAATGATTATGAAGTTCCCCGATCATCATGCTACCTTTCTAGATAGTAGTCCAGGAAAACCATTTTAAAGGTTCGTAAAATGCAGTAGCTTACTTGGTTATCAATCCTCCGAGACTCATGCAAAGATGTCCCAATCACATGAAGGCCTCCAAGCCTCTTCACTTCAGACCCTTCAAGCAGACAATGGGCCTCACAGTCCTTTAAGACGGACAGGTAAGCCAGAGCAATAGCAGGGCCTAAAGGGTACATTTCCGACTGCTCGTTGACAAGATTCTGCAGTTCCATAGGATCCATGGTCTGGCTTTTCTCCAATGATTCTGTGACCACGGACTTCGCTTTTTTCCTCGTCCAGCTTTTACTTTCACTTTTGCCAACATATTTTGCTGTGTGAATTGAATTCAAAGAAAATTTCAAGAGTAAACTAAACCTCAAACATGATCCGTAAGAGTATGTGCAGAAGTTAAAATAAGTGTTGAGAGGCAAACCCATAAGAGAAGCTCTGGCTAGCAAAGCTAATGACGATGGTCCCACTTTGATTTTTGACAACACCTGATATAATTTACAGGAAAGTTCAATTATTTTACAACGGGATAGAAGTAACTACAAATGATCCGGCTTTTATCTTTAATAATACCTATGTAAAGAGCTCACAATGTGAATTCTTTTGCAACTAATACCTTCTGTGATAATTCATTATCATCAATATCATCTGCCAAAACTTCACTTGTTAGATATGAAAGGATGCTATCCTCTATGATTTCCCTTGCAAGCATCTGCAAGATTACAGCCACAAAAACATAACAGGTGATATTAATGGCAAAAAAAAAAAAAAAACGAAAACAATACACAGCTAGATGCCCTCAGAAGTAAAGTCATCAAGAAGACACCCAATCAACTGAAGATCAGACAAACATCTGGAAATAGTGGAAAGTTAAGGATGTTATCCAAAATACCTTTGGATTTCCTCCCAGAATAATGTCAGTACCCCTGCCAGCCATATTTGTAGAAATGGTGATGGCATATTTTCTTCCTGCTTGGGCTATAAAATCAGCTTCCCTGGCAGCATACTGAATGAAGTAAAACACAAGAGTATTAGAACAAGCTGATATCATTTGAATGCTATGTTGGTGTTTACTATGCAGAGGGATAAGTTCCAAATCCACCTTCGGTCGTGCATTCAGGACATTATGAGGAATACCCCATTCTTTCAGCAGTGCTGATAAATATTCAGAATTCTCTACACTGCAAAAATGACGCACATTTGTTAATGTGAAAATAATGTTTTTGTAAAAAGAAATAAGAGTTCCTATCATCTTATGTAGTCCTCCTTAGTTCATTATTAGTTCTGCCAACATAAACCACACTCTCGATAAAGAAATTCTACATGTATTTATGTCGATGTTTTAAGAATGCCCGAGAAAAGCGACCCTGAATCTTTCTTCTCTATACTTTCAAACGACATCAGTACATGCAATATATTTTGAAATCTTGAATAATTGCCTAAGATGTGTGAAAGTTGCTGAAGTGGTTTAACCACATGGAGCTACCTTGTCGTTCCTACTAAAACAGGACGACCTTGTCCAAACATATCTTCAACTTCTCGACGAACATATTCCCATTTACCTCGAGCAGTCTAACATACATCATACAAAAGGGATGAACGAGAAGAAAAATTAGTTTACATTTTAGAAATGAGATGAACGACGCAAACGCATATGTGAGATTTTATGATGCTTACCGCAAAAGCTTGAATAGGTAGATCGATTCGAATATTTGACAAATTTGTAGGAACTTCAATAACAGGTATCTGGAACATTTTCAAAAATTCTTTTTCCTGCAAGAAATTGAAGAAACAAGCGTCTTAAACTGCCTTGTCTAGTCAATAAAGTGGTATCTTCGAAACAGGTCAAAGTAAATCCCCTTATCATTACCTCTGTCTTTGCTGTCCCAGTCATCCCGGACAGCTTTGGATAGAGTTTAAAGAGCGACTGATAGGTGATTTGGGCCACAACAATTGAATCAGCCTAAATCAAAGAGTTCAGTTTTATAAGCATAAAATTTTGGAGGCATAGCTTTAACCACGGCTAAGAGTCTGTGTGACAGACCTGAATTTCGAGACCTTCTTTAGCCTCCACAGCCTGGTGGACTCCTTCCGACCATCTCCTTTTCTCTTCAACTCTTCCAGTCAACTGAAAATATTTAAAATCCTTACTTAACGTTCATACGTCAATTTTAGGAAATGAAACAATGAGTACAATTAAAACCAGAACTACTGATACCTCATTAATTATTAGTGCTTTCCCATTTCTCACGATATATTGGACATCACGCTTGTAAAATTCTTTAGCTTTTAAAGCATTCATCACAAACCTGCAATATAAAAAATTCCAATAAACAGGGATAACGAAAACTTTGAACTAAATGTGAGAAATACTAGTTCGAAACAGGAAAAAAAGAACTATATATAAAAACATGACCGGATTGCAAAGCAAAAGACTTTTATTGGCAACAACTTTTACAGCATTTACCTCCTATCTCCACCCGTAACTGCCAACATATGCCCTTATTCTAACTTTTGTAATTATGACCACCGAATCTAAAAGTTCCCCATTCAAAATTTTGACAACTAACTACTAACAGCCAAAGTCTTCCGTCCCCATTTGGAACATAAAGAATATCAGTGATAGCAACAAGTACATACCTTGCCCATGGATCATTTTCGTCCCATAAATCATCCGTCTCAAGAGCCATTTCAGCAAGAGATATACCTTCTTCCGTGAGTTCCACTGAATTCTCTTTCAATTCAACTTTATAATGCTATCAACAAGATTTTTAAATATCATTTTAGGAAATCAGTTCTTGAACGAAGAACATAAATGGTCGCAATAAAATAACAGAAAATGGAAAAGGTGAAACTCACAATATCTTTTACGAGAAGTTCAGCCACTTTAGCAGCAACTGGGTATCGTGCGGCATTTTCATTAGCCTGTGATACAAGCACAACAGAAAGGACCCCATCAATCAATGCAATTGTGTCCCAATGATGTTGCTTTTCTTTCTCTATTGCATCGGCAATTCTTAACCAGATTCAGACTATAATCTAAATGTCAAAATCTCCTAGAATAAAAAATTTAAACTTATCAAAATGAAATGTATTACCTCACCACTTATGAGCAACGGATTTCTGCCTTCATCAATGAGGACTGAGTCCACTTCGTCAACTATTGCAAAGTGAAATGGTTTTGGCCTGTAGATCATAAACTGTCAATATTGAACAAAACTGAGGAGTGAAAAGATTTATGGAATCTACCATCTCATCACAAGTTGTTCACTGTTTGAAGTAAGGTTATCACGCAGATAATCAAATCCAAGCTCCTGAGATATGCACAAGTGTTAGTCGAAGGAGATGAGAGAGATGAAAAACAATAAAGTATAACCCAAGTAGAAGAACCGATTATCAAAGAAATAGTTACCGAGTTATTGGTGTATGTTATATCACAGCTATAGTTGAATTTTCTCTCTTCAGCTTTCATTCCTCTCTAATTGTACAATCAGTTGTAGAAGAAATCGCCATAAGTTTTCTGCTTTGAATTCAGAAGGTAGAATGCAAAGAGCACCTGTCAAACCTACCTGAATGAGACCAACTGAAAGGCCTAAGAAGCGGTGAACACGACCCATCCATTCTGCATCACGCTGGGCCAGGTAATCATTGACAGTAACCACTGCAGCCAGAAAATCAATACCAACAGCTTTAGCTAGATACTAAACGATATGTTTCTCATAGGTACATAATTTTTTATCCATATTGTGGCAAAATATCAAGTCGTAAAGTGGCAGAGAGAGCAGCAGACAACTTACCATGAACGCCCTCGCCAGTTAATGCATTAAGATATGCAGCTAGTGTAGAGACTAGTGTTTTCCCTTCACCTGTCTTCATCTCCGCAATGGATCCATCATGAAGCACTCCTCCACCAATTATCTGATGCAACAAAAACCATAAGTATGCCTAACAATCTCTCTTGACAAATAGAAATGCACCCAAGAAATAGTGTGGATTAGAGTTTGAGAGTATAGATATTGACAGACCTGCACATCAAAATGACGCATCCCAATTGTTCTCTTTGCAGCTTCACGAACAACAGCAAACGCCTCTAGAACAGGGCAAAAACAACAAAAGAATGAGAAGTCAACTACAAAGATTTATCAAAACAAAGTAACATTCTTAAGAGAAAAATAAAGCAAAATCCACGTAAGGTTTTGGTCAAACCAGCTTGCATATCTGCTAGGGACTCCCCACGTGCTAACCTTTCCCGAAATTCTGCAGTTTTTGCTTTCAGCTAAGGAGGTAAACAAAGAAAAACCAAACTGCATTAAAAAAATCATATCAATTTGAAAAAGAAAAAAAAAGCCTCTCAAGCAGTGAACACAAAGTTGAACCTGTTCATCGGAAAGGCTTTGAATCTGCAGTTCGAAGGAATTGACAGATCCCACAAGACGATAGTAGTCCCGCACAACCCAATAATTCATGCTCGTAACATCTTGTATATTCCTCTTCAAACGACCCAAATTACCCTAAAATACAGATGATATTAACATAAAACTATACATAAACATAAGGAGCTTGAGAAAACAAAATTCCATCCCAAAATCTCATAAAGTAAAAGCATTGCCGAGAAAAAAGAAACACTATAAATTAAACATTCACCAGAAATGGATAAAAAGACACGAGAAACCAACTAAGGAAAACAGAGGAGACAAATGATCGAACAGTTGGTGTGCAAACAGCTACTGTCAGATTATCATACCAATAGGGAAGCAGAGACACGGCTTCTCCGAACAACGTGACACCTCTGAATAGGCGTGACAGGCCGAGCGAGGAAAACACCAGATAAGGGTTTCGTCCATGGAAACTTATTACTTCGAGACAGTAAGCATGGAGCTGGATGGCATGTAATGGGAGGGTTCATAATATTATTCAAAACAGTGCCCATATTCACACAAGTATTGCTTTGTTACAGTAACTTTCTTGCTGTCGTTGGTCAAGCATCCATGTATGAAGTAAGCTCTCTGTCTCTCATGAAAATCAGAAAATGTTTGAAAACACTGACGGAATAAGTTTCGCCAACAGGGTGGCGCTAAATTGCTAGTTATAGCCACAATTTAAATGGCCTTGCTTAAAATTTTGATATTTTCACTTTTAAGTCCCTGAAAATTCTAGTCTCTCGCAATATGTCACTTAACTTTAGAAATATACATATTTTTGTATTGATCTTTCAACGTATAAGCAAATTGCAAATCAAATATACAGTGTTTGTATATCATCAAATGGGACGACGGATTCATTTACAAGATAGAACATATATATACAGCATCTTTTGTCGAGATTTAAATCTTCAAGAACAAAATGAGAAACTGTAGTTTTTGTTATCGTCCACTGTAGTATACCTGGAAAATGGAGACAAAACTCTCTTTTGTCAGAGACCATTCTCAGCAAAAAGAAACAACATAATTTGGAAGAGAGGTTATCACCTTAATGGTTTTATCCGCAAACCCTGTAAAGAGTTTGCCTTCCCAATATAACAAAGATGTGATTACTGAAGAACCCGGGATTAATCCAACGTTAGTACAGTCTAGAGATATCTCATCTCCCGATAATTCCTACAAACCAGTGTTTGGAGACAGAGGTTAGGAGGAAAACCCAGGATCAAGTTCAGGCCAGATTATGGGTAAAGTGTTGATCTTTTCCCCCTTTTGATAAGATATGTGGATCATTCGCTACAATCTAGTGGATTACCTGTACACTGACGGATTTGTCCCAACCTCCAGTGAATAGCCATTTACCGCTTAGGACAATGCTGAGAATTGCACTACTTTGTACTTGTATAGACTTCATTAACGTGTCATCCCTCCATATCTGATAAAAGAATCAGGAGATCCCACGTTTAGAGACTGAATACGTGGAACTGAAGCAAGCCGAGCAAAATGTTTTAAAGGACAGATTAAAACCTGTACATCTCCGTTTTGATAAGCTGCCACTAAGGTTCCGCCATCTGCAGCTAGAGACAGAATAGATCTTACAATACCTTGAGTCTCTTCCCCTAACACCGTAAGAAAACTATGGTCACTTAGACTCCACAACCGAACGGTGCCATCCCAACTTCCACTGTATAGTACTCCATTTAGCACAACAAGCGCTGAAACTACAGATTTATGACCAGTCATTGTGCAAACAAGGCTTCCATCCTGAGAAAAAAAAATGATTTCTTCAATAGTAAGATGTAGATCTTATCAGGACAAGCTTTACAATATAGAGGAAAACTAAACGTACTTGCAATGACCAAGCTTTGATAGTGTTATCTCCACTGCCACTATAAACATACCCATCTTCTGAGTATGCCAACGCATGAATGCCAGAATATCGCCAGTCTTTTGGCTCGTACCACTTTCTTAGCGGCTGCTCTTCCAGAGGGAAACTAGTACTCCATACAAATATACCTCCTCCACCATCGCCACTGACACATACTGATTCTGCTCCCTCGATGTATATCAAAGCCATTACTTTATCCTGATGACCTTTAAATGTATGCACATGGGAGAAATCCTGCATATAATGTGAAGATCCATATAGGTAGAGTTAGGCCTTGTTACTACAGCGTACACATGATAGGGAGAAAACTAAGACGCAGAAACCTTGCTTTATAAATCTATCAGAGACCTATCATCTAGCTGAGAAGAACATGAGTACAAATCTAGATAGGATGATAGCATCTTTACCTTCAGAGACCATATATGGATATTTCTATCAAGCGAGGAGCTAAACAGAAACCCACCTAAACATAGAAAAGAGCATATAAAGTTACATATATTAAACAATGCTCTTGAAGAAAAGTAAATTTGTTCTTTATCATTCATCCAGCAAACTGTAAGAAAAATGTACAACTTACGAAGAAATGAATATAAGGTGTACCTCCAATCGCTAAACTCGTGACACTGTCTTGGTGTCCCCGCAGGTATTTCGATTTTATTTTACCTTCTGAGAGTCTCCCAACAAAATCTATGTCATACTTCCCCTCCTCTGCTCCACCGCCATTTTGCATTCCAGGCAATTCTTCGTCTAGTTTTTTGGATTCCACTACTACCAGGCGGCATAATTCACCTAGAACCAAACAAAACTCTTTCCTTTTCCCAGATTTCGTCTTATGCAATGCAATCATAGAACTAAACCTGTGATTCATGACTAGCTCCCTATTGCATTTCCACAGGCCAGTTAAAACTGGACGTGCCTGGGGATCAAGAGAGCAACATTGGCGAAGAATTTCAATCATCCATTTAAACTTCCCTCTGAGTTCAGATTCCAGCATAGAACTTAATTTCTCCGTAAGACCTGTGTACAGCATTAAGAGATCCTCAATTCGCTCTTCACATCCTTTTGCAACCACACCATTTACACATTCAGTCAGCTCCTCAGAAACCCGTTTTCCAAGAACAAGCTTGAGGAGAAGAAAACAAACTGGCCAGACATCAGTGCTATATGAAACCAAATAATTTGAGCTGGCCTGTGTTGTCGACATGTTCTGTAACAATTCAAACAACACCTCGGAGCTCATAAATATACCCTCCTTTACTAATCTACTCAAAACCAATCCCATTTCCAAAGCACCGACTGGTTTGATACACGAGCTCGTTTCTTCAGAGATGAGTCCATACACATTCCTCCCAGTTTCTAGCAACTCAATCAAATCAACATAAGAATTCCCAAATTCGTCAAACTTCACACAAGAAACACTCAAACAGCCTGTGATCACCCCTTCCTTATGCAAATTGAGAATTGCCTCACATATTTGCATACCCATCATCGCTAAACATGCCGTATCATCCTCAGTGAGATTGTCGAATTCATCCGACGAAAAGTCAGTAAGCTTCTCACCCACTAAATACAAAACCCCATTCTTCAAATCACCCCACAAGCCAAAAACTTTAGAGATACCTCTCTGTTTAACAGAGATGATCGTATCAAGCTCATCTCTCTCATCCTCTTCCAACCCCCAAAGACAGCTCATCATCCTCAGGACATAACTATACTCAAGGACAGAATCACAATCATCATGCTGGAACGAAGCAACCCGTAAAAGACTAACCTTTGAATCATCATCCTTCAGACATCCACATAAACGTGAAGATGAAGCCAAATCACTACCTTTGCTCTCCTCGTTCTCCACGGAAACTGCGTCATGAAGTAAAATCCGATCCTTCCAAGTGGTGTAGAAGTCGTCGGACCATGATCGAGTGACAAATTCAACGGAGGATTTTTTCAAATTACGTCCGGCTTCCAACGTAGTCTTTGAACTCGAAGGGAACAATCTGAGAAGATCGATGTTTTTGGGGAGAGCTGATGGTCCCTGAGGTGGAAACTTGACGAGAACGGTGCACGCCGGACATCGGATTGTGTCCGGAAACTTCTTGGGTATATTCGTCAGGCACTCCTCGCACGCTGTGTGTCCGCAGGTGAGCACGCGTGGAAGTGTGCAGTCGCCGTCGTAAGACTGTAGACACACCGGACACTCCGGTGGCTCCATCACCAGCCAATTCGAATCAAACCGCCGATATAAACAACCGAACCCACACGACACCGTTTCTGGGAGGTCTAACAAAAGCTCGGAGATGAGGGTAATTCTGTAATAATCCACGATTAATATGGGGTCTATGGTCATTTCGCTCTTAAATTCTCATTTCTATTTTTCTTTTTATCGATCGTCTTCTTCAATTCCCGTGAAGCTGAGGAAGTGACGAGAAGAGGGAACATCCGATCTGGTAGGGTTTTTCAAGGTAATCAATCACATTCTCGGATCATGCTGAGGTTCTTTAGATTTCATGTTTGATTGTCGAATGCGAAGTTTTAGATTTTCCTGAGAGGATTTTTCAATTTCCGGATGAGTTTTAGGAGAATCTCAATGGCGGGAGTTGGGAATTCGATGATTGGCTCTATTCTTCTGTTTACGGTGGTCCTCTCGCTCCAAGAAGTGTACAGAGGGAAATTAGCTTCGTCTGAGCTGTTCACGATCCTTGGAGGCTTCACTAGCTCCCTCCTCTTTCTCTTCTCTCTCACTGTAAGTTCCCTTAGCTTCATCGACCATTTCTCCTCGTAGTCTATTTCAAACTTGATCCTTTTTCACAAATTTGGGATCTTTGGTCCTGAAGATTCTGACATTCTCAAATCAAGTGGTTTTGTGTGTTCTTTTGTTTATCAAATTCTTATAGATTTGTTGGCTGACGATCTGGTTCAATGCGATTTCTTTACTTTGCAGTTCATCGGGAATCTCCAGGAGTCTTCTGGCGGGAAGAGTAGCTGGGGTGCAGGTAGGTTTCTCTTTGACGTATATAATGAGAGAATGTGAATATCCTTTGCTTTCCTGTGAAAAATAGCATATTTTTGTCTCTCTGCCTTAAGAATCAGTTGCTACTTCAGAAATTTGAGGACTTTAGATTTTGAAAGTTTGGATGATGCCCCCGAAGGTTTCTTTCTAGGTAACAGATTGCTAAAGGTCGCTCTTTTATGCGTTTCAAAGTGCAAAGATGTCCATGTCTCGTGGTGAATCGGTGAAACGACTCTTGAACGCGGAATTTTGTTATATAAGATTAGACGTATTAATTGATCTCTTTTTGTTTTGTCAAATCGTTGTCATCTCACACTTATGCAAGAATCATAGTTAAAACTATCCCTTAGAGTTTGTTTTCCCGTTGGCATATCATATGTAGTAAGTTCTGCAGTTTCGTAAAGATTTTTTATATTCTATTTGTTTATTTCATGGCAGTGATTCTTGCGGAAATCATAGCTCTTGTTGCTGCTAGCACTGTGCATCGAGTTTGTATTACAACCTGGTAAGACACTCGCTACTTACTGATCAATATGAGAATCGATGGTAGCATTGTTCTGTAACTCTCTGGCTAACAACTGTGGTTGCTTTCTTGTTCAATGTCTCGGTTGCAGTTTCTTATTCTCTGCTGGCCTGTTATACGAGATGAACAAGATCTCCGGATACATGCTCTCCAAAGCTGAGTCAAAATCTAAAAGGCACTGAATCAGAGAGTCGAGTTACATGATGTTTGTGGAATTTTCGATCTTGTTTAGCACTAAAAGATTCAAGGATACTTCCAACTTCATGAACTAATAAATTTAGAACTTTCCCGCATCTTATGCTTGACTTCGTCGATTTTGTAGTTGTGTTTATGACTTTATTATGTTCCACGTTCTATGTTCTTTAGAGAAATTAAGTCAGGTAGAGGCCCACATCTATATAAAGTTAAGGCCTATACAACCTCAATTTGGTTAAAAAAAATAGTCAGATATATCTCATTTAGGGTTATAAAAGAGAAAATATTATTATGAATAGTATAGTACAAATATTCAGAGCTTTTTGAAGTTCCTGTCAATGGAAGCTCTGTAAATGTTGTAGTGGGTTAATTTGGTCCGTTTAGGTTTGGTTTGGTACGTGTGATTATGTAAAGTTTGGTTTTCTGGTGGCCTTAATTTTCTCAAAGCTTGGAAGTTGATTCACACATACATTACTGAAGTCTGATTATTGTGGGTGGTCTCTAAAATTCCAAATGAACTTGTCCATTGTATTGATAGAATTCGCATGTTTATATGTATCATATATGAAAATATAAATTTTAGATGACACTCCTTCTTTGACCACTTTTCTATCAATTTTCGGATTTTATTGCAAAATTTACTCTTATTTGTTGTTAATATTCACAAGTTTCTTCTCTAACCTAATGGATGATACTTAACATTAATAAATTTAAAACCATAACACATGATGGATAAGGAAAAAGATGTATGCAATCCATATATGCCTAGAAGCCAACTAATTATATCCAAAGTGGACAGGTTGTCTGTCAGATTGCTCTGGAATACGACTGTAATTTCACCATTTAATCAAAAAAAAAAAACTAAACTTACATAATTGAAATGATTTATTTTCTAAATTATTAGTGTAGTGGAATCTTTTTGTTTTCCGAGAAAAAAAAAATACGATGGGAAGATATAAAGGAAGAAAAAAAAATAAAGGGAAGGTGGGGAATTTTAAAGGTAAAGCCATCTGTCTCGAGGACCCCACCCATTCATTCTATCGTTCGTCGGTGCCTCTCAGATTTTTTTATTTTCCACGAGAGAGAGAAAATACAAAAAAAGGAGACGACGATTGTCTTTCTTTTTTTTGCTTCCCCACATTCTCTCCGTCAAATCCATTATCGAGAAATTTTCTCTTCCCATCTTCACGTGAGATCCGTGATTTTCACGGGATCGATCTGAATATCTGATAGGGGCTTCCTTCTGTTCTGTTCTGTTCTGTTCCTCTGGATTCATTCCGGCAGAGAGAATGGACGAGTTTGGTGTTCTCACGGAGCGTTATGGGATAAAGCCTCAAGGCAAATCTGCTCCTATGGCTGCCTCTAAGCGTTCCGTCAACAACACTCCAAATCCTCAGAGCTGGAATTTCGGTTCAGCCTCTGGTTTAAACACCAATTCCACGACTTCCAATCGCGTATCTGGTAACGCTTCGTTGTACGGTGGTGACGACATTTTCTTCACGTCGAGCTCCAATAATAACAGGAACGGAGCTAGTTCTGTTGGATTTAACGATTTTGATGTTTTCGGTAATAACAATAAGAATAGCAATTCGTCTTTAAACGACGATTTATTGTTCTCCAATCTCGGGAATTCCGGGAAGAAAAGTGTTTCATCAGTGCAGGGTTTTGTTGATGATGACTTGTTTGGTGTTATGCCTGGATCGAAAAGCTCAGCTAGCGTTAGTAATGATGATATATTTGGGTCGTTCTCTTCGTCTACGAAGCAATATGCTCCGGTTGATGATTTGTTGGGTGATATGGGTGGATTTGGTCTTAAATCTAAGAGCTTGAACCAGAACGAGGGTTTTGGGAAGAATGGTTTTGATGAGTTGATTCCTGGTTTTGGTGGAACTTCTCACCCGACTAGCAGGTTTGTGATCAAGTTTTATGGAATGTGCTTAATGTCTATTGATTTTGGTTTATGAGATTCTGATGTCTGTCATGTATGGAATGTGCTAATGTCTCCTGAATGGTATTTGGAATATCAGATAAACTTTTGTACATGGAAAAGAGTTTGCTTTACGGTTTGAAATATTTTGTCTTTGGTTGATTTTTTTCAGCGAGACTACCCCATCGAACTTTGCTGATGCTGACCCTTTTGTGGTTCTAGAATCTGTTACGTCTCCACCACATTCTTCTCCGAGTCTGTTCGTGGATCCACTTGATGACTTTGCTGCTTCGTTCAGTTCTCAGGGGAAGAAACCATCACATACTTCACAGGCTTCTACAAAACTCAAGCCTCCCCCTAAACCAACGCAGAAAGTGGACAGAGGTTAATTAAACCTCTTTGACGAACATTGTGGAATTAGAGCTTTCGTTTTACTGTGTTTTCATTGTTAGCTAATTTAGTCAATGAATTATTCGCTCAGCTAAGAGTTCTGGAAGGTCTTCAGTAGACGAACTTGAAGACTTTGCCATGGGCACCATGCGACGTAGTGCCTCAGCCTCTGACGCTGCTAGTAAATATAGAGAAGCTGAAGATGCTGGAACAAAGAAAAAAGAATTTGATGTAGATGACCTTGACTCCTTTTTCAGCTCTGGACCTCGGTCTAGCAGTGTACCAAAATCACGGACAACAACAGAAGTAAGAACGACTTTCGAAATATTTCTATACTCTAATTTACAAGTGTTTAGAATAAAGATAGTGTGTTCTATATGTGTATCCTTATTCTTTCTTTCTGATGCAATAGCCACCTCGCAAGCAAGCAGTCAATGTGCCAAAAAAGACGCCTAATGGGTTTTCTAATGCAAAGAAGCCTCCTGCTCCGGCAAATCTGGTGGATGACTTTTCTGCACTCTTTGGAGGTAAATGTTGTGAAAACATGTACTTTCCAGAAATTTTGGTTACTCTTTGCTAACTTTCTTAGAAATGCTCTGTCTACAGAGGATCCTATATTTAGAGAATTTGAGGAAATCCCAGGGGAGAGCGAAGAACGAAGAAAGGCCAGATGGGATCGTGAACAGAGAACAAAGAGCCGTGTGGTATGTGTCGTCATTTTTTTGTTTCTTTTGAGTCTTCTGGTGCAACCATTCTGTCTTTTTTTTCCCTCTGCATATCTAATGAAGTTAAATGCTGGTATGAAAATCTATGATAAATTTCCTTGTGCTTAAAAGTACCCATTCGGAATGTGTTGAATCTGTTGAAACATTTTGCCAACGTTAGGTCTTTCCTTATTTGATTTGGTGGTCCTGTTTCCTCGTCAAAATTAGTGATACTCATAGCCGACTGTGATTCTGCAACGAATCTTTACTTGAAGTTTTGTTATGCTCATCAATGTTTTGCTTGTACTTGATTGTATATTTTTGTTCTAGATGGTTTTACACTATTCAGTGCCTATTAAAATGTAGGCACAAGCTGTAGCTGATATGAATAACCGTGATCATCAATCTCGGGTTGAACAAGAACAGAGAACTGTAAGTCATGCTTTTCTTGACATTTATGTTTTAATCTTCATTATCATAATGCTTATCTATGGACAACGTTTTTTGGATTTGTTAGTCATGCTGTTTTTTGACATTTACATGTCATCTAGTGATTTTGGTTTCTAAATCTACATAGAGTCTCCTCGTTCGTGTGTTTAAATACCAACGATGCTTTCCCTGTTAATCCTACTTTTCAGAGGATTTCTGAGACTGTTGATGCTGAGATAAGGCGTTGGGCAACTGGAAAAGAAGGAAACATGCGTGCGCTGTTATCTTCCTTGCAAATCGTGAGTTTTTTAAAAAATCATAAGTTCGTTCCATTGCAACTGTTTAATCCATTTGCTCCTCCTAAGTTCACCGAGTTCTGGTACGATGACAGGTACTCTGGCCTGGATGTGGTTGGCAAGCAGTTTCTCTAACAGATTTGATCACTTCTTCAGCAGTCAAGAAAGTGTATAGAAAGGCAACGTTGTATGTCCATCCCGATAAAGTTCAACAGAAAGGAGCCACCCTTGAACAAAAGTATATTGCCGAAAAGGTTTTTGACATTCTAAAGGTATTTTCTCACTGGATCTTCATGAGCATTTCTCTTTCTATAATCTAATTTAGACAAAAGTTGACAGGCGAATCATGATGGTTTAGTTCCCACGGAATCAACCACAGTAGAGTGTTATGGGGACGATGTTCCAAAAAAATATAGTAGCTGGACTAGTGTATGTGTTAGTAATTTGAAGAAATATGGCTTAGTTTCTTGTCTCTTGCTTTGCACTCAGCTTAAGTAAATTTCCTTAAACTAGAGCGTTTGAATTATGTTATTGCTTAACTGCATACAAATCTTGCATTGAACAGGAAGCTTGGAACAAGTTCAATAAAGAGGAACTCTCTTAAGCCCATATGTTTCGGATCTAGTTGCCTCCCGAGTCTTTCGTTTCAGGTTTGAAAGTAGTTTGCATCCAGTGGAGCTTGAAACGAGACTGGCTACGTTTAGCAATGATTGATTAAGAGGTAGAGACACTTGAAGAGACTTGGTTACCTGTTTGTTTGTGTCTCTGTGTACTTATTTCTACACAATCGTCTGTGAGTTTCCTCGAGTCTTGTCTTGTTTTTATCGTCTTTTCTCTCATTTTTCCTTTTAACAGTAACTGGTACTTGTCATCTTTATGTACACCGAAAAACCATGGGGGGATATTGTATAGCCCCAAAAACCCAATAGATTTTCTTATATATAAGTATATGTCGAGTGTTCTTACTATAGCTATAGGTCTATAGCGTAGAGATGATAATTCACTGATGTCAGTTTCATTCCCATGGTATAACAAATTGCTTTGTTCGTATCTCAATGGATATGAATATGTTCGTTCATAAATTATCTTTGTAGTTCCATCGATTAGAGATGATTATATTCATGATTTTGGAACAGCTTCTGTTATTATCCATGATCACACCCTAAAACGTGAAGATAACATCACACAAAATAAATAAATAACGGCTTTACTATAAAAATAAATGGTGTCGAGTATTTATTGGCATCGTAAGAAATCATGAATCATTTTATAAGTTTAATATTTCATAGTTATACAATCCGTAGCTTCGGGGAGATGTACAAATAAAAGAATTGTAAGAGGGTAGGCTAAAAGGAAGTGTGAGGAACCTTGAGATTTGGATAAGGCCACAAGGGGAAGTAGTGGCAACAAAGTTCCAAACACGCAACAAGTAGTGAGTGGGTAGAAAGATCCAAACCATAAGAGTCAATGGAAACAACTAGACAAGTATGAATTCTCCTCTCTAGACACCAATAATTGGAGAGTGAGATCTTGTAGGCATCCTTGTTCCTCCCAGCTTTTTATATGTTAAACAAGTTCGGAGCTATACATAAAGAGATATTCTTTCAGTAGCAAATATCTCTTAAACGACAAAATGGCAGATCCATAAAGTCACATAGCAGATCATCTGAATTCATGAATTGTTCGAATAATTGTATATTGTATATGCTTTTATATAGTTAATATATAGTTTGACACTTTTGCTAATTCAAGTAATTTATTTAGATAAAATAAACATGCTTGCTAACTTGTATGATTTCAGTACGGTAGAAAATCTATAATTGTATATGTAAGCATTGTATATAATCTAAAAATCTATCTTATTAATTTGGATTAAAATCCGATGGTCAATTGCTATATTTAATTGCCAATGTTGAAAATGTTGTTTTCGGGTTTCTATTAATATTCCTTGATTTGATTTGCCTCAAATCATTACTTCCCGATAATGTGAAGATGCTGTCTTGTAATGTATCCTCTCATCCATCACCTTGATATTCAGATTGATATTTTTTTCCATTTCCAAAAGCCAATCATGTGATATCATATCATTTTTATTAACGAAAAAGGATATGGAAAAATTGAAAGGCGAGGGATATTTTTCTTTAATTGACAGAAATGGAAACTTCCCGAAATGGTTAAAAACTTAAAAATCAAGGGGTCATTGAAGTCAACCAACGTGTCACGATCATCCACGTCAGCACCTTCAACTATAAAACGTTCCCGCCAATTGCCAAAATCCGAAACAATCTAAACCAACTGAAAACGAGTTCTGTTCCCCCCATGAAAATGAACTCGACTCTCTTCTTCTTCCTCCTCCTCCTCTCTCTCTTCTGCCTATCGTCAGCTTTAGCGAAGAAGCCTCAAGTATCGAATGGCTCGACCATCTTGTTCACGACGCTAGGGAGGCCCACTTTCGAATTCGACATCTTCACTCTCCCCACGAGCCATCGTCCCCCATCGCCTTCCGATGAGCACCGTCTCACAGACGGAAGATCCGTTAATTTTAACGGCCATTTCGCGTCTCCTTCGCCGGCGCTAATCTCCCTTCTTCCAAACAAATCTCGGATCCCACCACAAGACCCGTCTCTTCTCCATCTCATCTACGTCACCGAGAGAGACGGCACGCCAAACTTACGATACGACGTCGTTCACGGCGATAACTCCGGATCCAGTGTTCAGGTTCCGTTATTTTCAAAGCAACAGAGTGGCATGAGTGTGAACTCGATGAAAGACACGCCTGTTTTAACCAACGAGTATCTTGTTTACGTGTCGACTCACGAGAATTCTGGTAAGCCCATGGCGAGTTGGGCCGCCGTATACTCTACAGAGTTACGAACTAAATCAACTCGGCGGCTTACACCTCCTGGAATCGCTGATTTCTCGCCGGCTGTTTCTCCCTCTGGTAACTGGACCGCCGTGGCTTCTTACGGAGAGAAAGGTTGGAGTCTTGTAGCGAAGGAGCTCAGTACGGATATCTACGTTTTCCTGACTCGGGATGGGACTCAGCGAGTCAAGGTGGTCGAACAAGGAGGATGGCCGAGTTGGGTGGACGAATCCACTTTGTATTTCCACCGTAAAAGCGACGACGGCTGGATCAGCGTGTACCGAGCGATTTTACCGAAAACCGGACCGGTTTCCACCAAATCAGTAACGGTTCAACGAGTCACCCCACCGGGTCTTCACGCGTTCACACCCGCCACGTCACCAAACAACAACGACTTCATCGCGGTGGCGACGAGGAGGCCAGGAACGGAAATCCGCCACGTGGAGCTCTTCGACTTAAAGAAGAACGAGTTCGTCGAGATGACTCGTCTCGTTTCTCCGAAGAGTCATCACTTCAACCCGTTTCTTTCCCCTGACTCGTCCCGAGTCGGATACCATAGCTGCAGAGGCGACGCAACTGGACGAAACACTCCTCGTAATCTTCTCCAAAGCCTCAAAACCACTTCGAACGACCTATCTCTATTCAGGTTCGACGGTGCGTTCCCGTCTCTCGCGCCGGAAGGTGATCGATTCGCGTTTGTTACTTTCACCGGCGTTTACGTTGTGAATCCAGACGGTTCCGGTCTACGTCAACTGCTCCCGCAAATGGGATTCGGAACGGTTTGGGATCCGGTTCGACATGGAATCGTGTACACAAGCTCAGGTCCAGCCTTGGTTCCAGGGAAAACTCAGATCGATATTCTCGCCGTTAACGTCGATGCAAAAAATCCGTCAACCGCCGTTAAAAAACTAACGACTAACGGCCAGAACAACGCCTTTCCGTGGCCATCACCCGACGGTAAACGTATCGTGTTCCGTTCTGCTCGGTCCGGTACTAAAAACCTTTACATAATGGACGCAGAGAAAGGTGAAACGGGTGATTTGTTCAGGCTAACCAATGGTAACTGGAACGATACGATAGCCACTTGGTCTCCTGACGGTAACTGGATTGTGTTTGCATCGAACCGGGAATTTCCCGGTACGTTGTTGATGAATATTTATGTGGTTCACCCCGACGGGACCGGTTTAAGGAAGCTGGCGCAAAACCTGACTGGTGGAGTATCCATGCATCCCATGTTTAGTCCAGACAGCAAAAGAATCGTGTTCACTACTACTTACGCTGGCATCTCAGCAGAGCCGATCGGTAATCCACGTTTTAACGTTCCGAGCAGTGAGATATTTATGGTGAATTTGGATGGCTCTGATTTCAGGAGACTCACGCACAACTCGGTCGAAGATGGACCACCTATGTGGTTTCCGAAGATCAAAGCTACTAGTGATGTGGCGTGGCCCAAGAGGTTTGGGCCTAGTTGCTCTTTTGAAGATTTCAAGACGCAAAATACGACCGTGAAAATGAATAAGCGCGCAATGATGTGTGTTCCTTCGCAATAGTTTCTTAATTCTAAACATAATCTTCGAATTAAATTTCTTGTTAAGATGATATCTTGACAAGTAGTGGAGTTGCCAATAATATACTTTTGAGCTTTAACCTTCTTAATATCTTTTGGTGCAAAACAGATTAAAGAATGGCATTACATTTTCAAAACTGAGTCAAGTGACAAGGCATGAGAGTTTGATTAATTGTCTTAATTTTATCCACTGAACTAGGATGTCGGAGGTAGGCTCCTAGCTACCTCAAACCAAAGGCGAGGGGATATGTTGATAGCAATGACAATGATCTTTGTATTCAACCGATGCAAAATGAGAATATGTTTGTCGGTAAATTGGTTGTCTAATAATGTGGTGCATTTGGATTGTTGCATATGTTCAATTCGAAAAGTGTTGGTGAACAAGAGGCTGTTGGCTATTTATAAGACAAAAAAAAAAAAAAAAAAAACTAGGAATTTGGAAAGAGAAGATGGAACCACAATATATTCAAATTGATTGTCATTCTTGTTTACATTATATTATTTCCGTCTAAAATATTTATCCCATAAGAGTTCGTTTTCTAAAGGTTGAAGCCGGCAGAAACATGATAAACCTCCGGAAGCCAAAACAAAAAAAAAAGAACCAGCACCCATACTACAGAAAAAATTATTACCAAAGAGAATTCAAAAGTGAAAACCGTCTACCAAGCCGTAGACTTGACATGGACAATCTCAGAACTGTAGATATTTAAATGAAACCCAATATATTCAAATCTATATATAGCACCGGCCCGATCCCAAATAAAACAAGTCTGGACTTGCAGCCCAAATATTGCTCTATATCCTGGTAAGTTGTCATGTCGACCACAAAATCTATGATATTCTCGGGTGAGTTACTCACACTTTTGTGATGTTCAGCTTAAGAAGTTCATCATTTTCAAATTTCCATCACTAGTTTTTTTCTCTGAACAACACTACTTAATAGGTTCAATTTTTTTGTTGCTTGTATAGCCTTTATAAATTAATTGGCCACTCTGCAATTACGTATATCATGAATCATTTTAAACATGATTATTATTAGATTATGTATATCATTCCTTCAAAATTTGTTTAACTCTAGAATCATTCAATCCATTAACTAACTGGTGTTATGCAACGTTTTTTTCATGATTGATGTGATACTTAACATGGAAGATATAGCTGTTCTCTCAGACATTTCTCCTCTTTTTTTTTTTGTCTTGTAGATTGATTCAACGGCTGAAAGTAGCGTTCACCATTCTGGTCCTGGATGGACCAAAGACTATTTTCTCCATACATTTTGTTTTCATCCAATAGACGCAAAATCCTTTTTTTTTTTTTTTACAGAGACGCAAAAATTCTCAAAGCAGATAATAGTATAATATTTTGATCTCATAAACGTTACAAGCAAAAATTCCACGAGAGAGTGCCACGTGTCAACATTATCTCGAAATCGCCATACAGTACGACGATGACGTCATCTCTGACACAACTCTCTGAAAACATTTCTCCACTTTATAAACCTTCCATCGCCACTGTGTTGTGGCCAACTACCAACCATCCCGCCATGAAGAGTATTTCTCAGATTATATTCTTCGCGTCACTTCTGCTCCCGCTTCACTTATCGGCGGCGGAACAGCAGAATTCAAACGCCGGCGATGGAGACACCATCATATTCACCACTCTAGGACGATCGCGCTACGAGTTCGACATATATTCCCTCTCCACGACCCATCCGCCGTCGATCTCCGGAGAGCTCAGGATCACCGATGGCGAATCAGTGAATTTCAACGGCTTTTTCCCGTCTCCTTCTCCAGCACTCATCTCTCTCCTTCCCGAGGAAGCCCTAATACAAAAGGAAGATTCGTCTCCTCTGCATCTCATTTACGTCACGGAGAGAAACGGTACTGCTAGCATCTACTACGATCTAGTTTACGGCGGTGATTCTGATTCCAATAGAAAACGACGATCGGTGTTAGAGTCATCAAACTCATCGCCATCCCGAGTCCAGATTCCGTTGTTATCATCCAACGCTAATCATCTGAGTGGCACGACGGTAAATTCGTTTAAAGATAAGCCTACTTTGACTGGCGAGTTTCTCGTCTACGTGTCAACACACGAGAATTCAAGTGAGCCGAGGACTAGTTGGGCAGCCGTTTACTCTACCGAGTTGACAACCGGATTAACTCGGCGGCTGACACCGAGTGGAATCGCTGATTTCAGTCCTGCCGTGTCGCCTTCTGGAAACTGGACTGCCGTGGCTTCCTACGGAGAGAGAGGCTGGACAGGGGAAGTTGAAGAGCTTAGTACGGATATATACGTGTTCTCGACTCGGGATGGGACTCACCGAGTCAAGGTGGTGGAGCATGGTGGTTGGCCGTGTTGGGTTGATGATTGGACTCTGTATTTCCATAGAAGAAGCGATGACGGATGGATCAGTGTTTTCCGAGCGATCTTACCTGAATACGGACCGTTGACTATTGACTCAGTGAAAGTTCAGAGAGTTACACCACCGGGAGTTCACGCTTTCACACCGGCCACGTCGCCAAACAACCATGACTTCATAGCGGTTGCGACTAGGAGACCAGGCTCGGATTACCGCCACGTGGAGCTGTTTGATCTCAAGAGGAATGTGTTTATCGAGTTGACTAGTTTAGTTTCGCCCAAGAGTCACCATTTGAACCCGTTCCTCTCCCCTGATTCGTCTCGAGTCGGTTACCATAGTTGTCGAGGCGAGGCTAATGGAGGGAGGAGTCCTCTGCTTCTTCTTGAGAACATCCAAACCCCTACAAACGATCTCTCTCTTTTCAGAATCGACGGTTCGTTTCCTTCATTCTCTCCCACTGGTGATAGAATCGCATACGTGAAAATGCCTGGTGTGTTTGTGGTGAACCCGGATGGTTCGGGCCGGCGTGAAGTGTACAAGGAGATGGCGTTTTCGACAGCTTGGGATCCGGTTCGACCAGGAAGGGTGTACTCTAGCTCAGGTCCAACGTTTGCTTCGGAGAGAACAGAGGTTGATATCATCTCCATTGATGTTGATGCAGTGGACAAGTCTTCTTCCGTGAGAAGGCTAACGACAAACGGGAAGAACAATGCTTTCCCATGGCCATCTCCTGACGGGAAGCTGATCGTGTTTCGGTCGGGTCGGACTGGTCACAAAAACCTCTACTTGATGGATGCTGAGAAAGGTGAAGCCGGTGGTCTGTGGAGGTTAACCGAAGGTGCGTGGACAGACACGATGTGTAGCTGGTCACCAGATGGAGAATGGATCGCGTTTGCGTCAGATCGAGAAAGCCCTGGCTCGGGTAGTTTCGAACTGTTCTTGATCCACCCGAACGGAACAGGGCTAAGGAAGCTCATCCAGAGTGGCTCTGGTGGGAGAACTAATCATCCGATCTTTAGCCCGGACAGTAAAAGTATTGTCTTCACATCTGATTATGCTGCGATATCAGCGGAACCGATCTCGAACCCGCATCATTACCAACCATATGGTGATATATTCACGGTAAAAGTGGATGGCACTAATCTGAGGAGGCTGACGCATAATTCATATGAAGATGGGACTCCTGCTTGGGCTCCTCGGTTCATCAACCCAAGTGATGTGGTGTTGCGCAGGAAGAATGATTCGAGTTGCTCCTTCGAAGACTGTCACTGGCTCAATAAGAACCCACCACTAAAAGGCCGAAAAATCTCATGTTAATATGTATATCATGATTACACGACTGTTTTTGAGTATCCTTTATCTGCTACTTCACTGTAAAATGTATTCCAGCTACTTGTACGAGACTGCCGATGTATAAGCATATCATATTGAATAATACTGTGATATATATGCATAAAACTTTGATCGATGAGACTGTTATGTGTATATGTATATCATTTTGTCAACATATTTTTTTTTCTTTTGCTATGTTTTAAGAGCGTCCAATTATCGTATTCAATTGAAAAAGTCAGACCCTCTTATCCGGTGGGAGGGTTTAAGGCGGGAGCGGGAAAACCCAGAAAACGTCAGACAAGGTTATAAAGGAGCCTCCTTCTCAGTGGAATGGGGAAGATTTGTTATTTGTAAAGGAGAAAAGAGGAATGGCGCCAGTTATTCAGAGCACACAGCCATGGGTTGAGAAATAGTACGAAATATTTGCTTACTGAATTCTTCTTCCCGTTTATGCATTCCGTTGACGGAACTTCGTATTGGATTTAACTCACATAACTCTTTTGTTTTCGATTTTGGGTTGAAGCCGGCCAAAGCAGGTGAAGGATGTGGCGCATCAGGACGAGGTGGTTCGGGTCCTCACAAACACTCTCGAGACTGCTAATGTAATTTGGCGAAAAACTCTTCGCTCTGTCTGGAATGATTGTATTTGATTTTGATTACAAGTGTGAAAACCCTAGATATCGAATTCGGGTCTCAATTCTGGGTTTTTTTTTCGGGATTATGTGCTCTTGTCATTGCAGTGTCCGCACATGCTCTTTTATGGACCGCCAGGAACCGGAAAAACCACAACTGCACTTGCCATCGCCCACCAGCTATTTGGGTAAAGCTCAAACTCTGATTTGAAGTATGCTTGCCTTAAGTAGTTGTTGATGGATATTTTGATTGATTTATTTGTGTGTGCTGACTTGTACGAGAGACCTTGTGACCCCTTTAATATACTGTGTAAGCTACCTAATGGTAAAACTTGGTATATCATAATGCAACCACACAGTCTTACAGTGAATTATCTCATTATGTGGTGTTGATATGTAAGTGTTTAGGTTTCGAATTTGGAATTCTATCATCACTCAACCAAATTGAAGCTAGATTTTCTGTGTTCTTTGTTCTTTGGGTGTCTCAGAAAGAGTTTAATTTAAGCTTCTTTTGAGGTTAATATAACAGATGTATATCATGAGAGTGCAATTGGTTTGCTTTTTCTTTGTGCTGTGATTGCAAGCTAAACTTTGCAGTTATGACATGTGAACTAACTAAACAATTTTCTTACAGACCTGAGTTATACAAGTCTAGGGTGTTGGAGCTGAATGCTAGTGATGACAGAGGGATTAATGTTGTTCGGACAAAGATCAAGGATTTTGCTGCTGTTGCTGTTGGGACCAATAACCGTCAAGGGTATGCAAAAAAACCTTTCGTTTTATGGGCTGTTGTCAAGTTTTTTTTTTTTTTTGCCAGGTTCTCGTTTCTGCTTCTGTGTTTAGTGTGCATTTCATCTAAGACCACGATATTATATTTCAGTGGTTATCCTTGCCCATCATTTAAGATCATCATCCTAGATGAGGCTGATTCGATGACTGAAGATGCTCAGGTACGCTGAACATCTTTTACTACCACATTTCGTACTTTGAAAAATGTGTTTACCATCAACTATTTTACTGATTCCGCAGAACGCCTTGAGACGAACAATGGAAACTTACTCCAAAGTCACCAGATTCTTTTTCATATGTAATTATATCAGCAGGTAGTTTCTTTTACTATGTTACCTAAATGTTGGTCTTTTGTCTTCCGTTCATTTGCATCTCCCTCTTATTCGTTCTCCAATTTTTCTCCTTGGGTATGATAAATGGTTGATTTTTGTTTATATAGACTCGTTAGTCTTATGATTGAGCTGCTAGTAGTGAACATTTTTACTTATTCATAATGTAAAACATATTATGGAGCGCTGAACTATGAATCCACCGTTTTTTTATCACCCGTAAATAACTTTCATTTCTTATTCTTAAAGGATCATAGAGCCCCTTGCTTCAAGATGTGCGAAGTTCAGGTTTAAACCACTCTCTGAAGAAGTCATGAGTAACCGTATATTGCATATTTGTCATGAAGAAGGTCTCAACCTTGGTGGAGAGGTGTGCACATATGCTTTATTGTTTGCCCTTTCTTTTGTTTAGTCTTTGTCAAAACTGCTTATACTAGGTAATTTCCGTGTAGGCTCTTTCAACTTTGAGCACCATATCACAAGGTGATCTCCGTAGGGCCATCACGTATCTGCAGGTTAGATGAAAATTGTCTGTGAGATATAGCTATTGGACGAGATCGACTCGGATTGTGAAATTTGATCCAGTGTTTCTCCATGAATATTACAGAGTGCTGCTCGGTTGTTTGGATCAACAATAACTTCCACGGATTTACTCGATGTGTCTGGGGTAAGGATGAAGAGAATCCACATTTGCGCAAACGTATAGTAGTTTCATCAAAAACAAAACTCAAGTCAGATAGTTAATTTTGGATGTCTTTTGAACCTTTCAGGTAGTTCCTCTGGAGGTAGTCCAGAGATTTTTTACTGCATGCAAAAGTGGTGATTTCGATATTGCAAACAAGGAAGTGGACAACATAGTTGCAGAAGGGTTTCCTGCATCTCAAATCATCAATCAGGTTTTCTATTTCCCCTTTTCTTTATTTGTTGCACGTTAAGTCTCGCTATTGTGGTTATAACCACTTCTAATACGAGTCTTTTTTTTCCAGTTATTTGATATAGTCGTTGAGGCTGGTGATGACATAACAGACATTCAAAAGGCTAAGATCTGCAAATGTCTAGCTGAAACAGATAAGGTGAGACTTCTCTCTGCTGGAATCTCTTCTCCTTCTGCCTCCTTTATGGAGTTAGTTAAAGACTCATCTGAGAATAGTTACCATCATCTCTGCTCTATTACATCATAAGTTTTGAGTCAAGTTCACATCTTTTAGACTCGTGTCTTTCATTATCATTTGGATCTTTTAGATATGTTTCAGTCTTAGTTAAAGCGTGTCTCATCATGTTCCCTTTTTGATGCATCCAGCGACTTGTAGATGGTGCGGATGAGTACCTGCAGCTTCTGGACGTGGCAAGCAATACAATTCGTGCACTCTCAGAAATGGCTCAAGACTTTTGAAGCAAATACCCTTTGGATTTTGACAAAGACTTTTGAAGCAAATACCATATTGATTTGGCTTTTGGTTGCGCTTGTCTTGACTCTTGAGTTTGAAACGTACCTCTATCTTATGAATTGTCCTAATGGCAATTGGCGAGTTACTATTAAATGTTGACAACAAAAAGTTGGGAGGTTACAACTGAAAATGTTGGGAGTCATTTGCAGACAGAACCTGATTATGCTGTAACCGTTGCGTTGAATCAAAGATAATTACAATCCTCAAGCAACACAACTATATATAAATTACAAATCTGTTTTTTGACGTCATATATAACCACAAAATAGGCCACAAAATAGAAAAACAACAAATATGGTATTATAGAATTCATAGTTATGCTTTTTTCAATCAATGTAGTAATAATATATTACTTTTTATAAATGAGATTACTACCATTTTAATATTAGTGAGAGATCCTCCAAAAATGTAAGAAGATAAAAGTGTAATAAATTACGTAGATGCTCAATATCCACATAAAAAGAAGGTTTGGATATACATCTAATCTAAATAGAAAATAGGAAAATATTAGCAAATGCCACACATAAATTCTGTCAACAAATTCGTTGAATCTTTATAGTTTCCCATGAAACTGTCGAAAACTGGCTTACGTTCTAAAAATAATCGGTCTTAAAACTATAAGTATATGTGGTTGTTATAACCTTCAAACTAATCAGAGAAACGTTGTTTGTTTGTTTTTTTCTTCTTCTTTCTTTCTTTCAAATGGTTGATGATGCTGAAGGTTCTTTCAAGAGACCAGGAGCTGTGCCATTTAACTGGGAGATCCGACCCGGTATACCTAAGACCCGAACTCCTCAACCCGATGATGATCATGGTCCCACTCTCCTTCAACCTCCCAAGAAACTTCCTCCTCTCCGGTTAAAACAACTTCCGACGTCGAACCAATCATCTCCGTCTTCGTCCTCTTCGTCCAAAACACGCGCCATCTCTCCCTTTGCTCCTCCTTCGTCTTTCAAGGTGAAACCCGCAGATACCGAACGCCACTCTTCAGGACCTCCGACTCCATATTTTCGAAGTTCGTCAACTCGAGTTAGACTCGACGCCGGTGCTGCTCTGCGCCGGTGGCGTCTTCTGAAGTCGTTGATAGGGTTTAAGAAGAGTAGTAAGAGCCGCGACGTTAAAAAGATGGGTGAGGATTCGACGTCATCGGAGTCATCTGACGTTTTCTATGAGTCGGAGACGACATTTTCTTCTCCCTCAGAAGGCTCCTCTAGCTGGAGTTCGCCGCTGTCGTCATTGTCTTCTTCTCGTCGTGGTTCGACTCTGAAACGTAACAAGTCGGACTTAAGCTCTTCTGAGAAAAAAACCATTATAATGATGGCTCGTGACCGCTTCGGTTAGATTTTGTACATATATTTCTTTTCATCCCCAATTTTTATCATTTCTCCAGTATGGATTTTTTAGAATAAGGCTTCTTTACGTTACATTTGTTGGCCGAGAACTTAATAACAGAAATTTGTTAGCTAGAAAATCAGTTCAAATGATTTTTTTAATACTGTTTTGATGAAATGACCAAAGTAGATAAAAGGTTTGGGAAGAGAGACGGAGATTTTTTGGTAACCGTTTTTAATTCACAATGATGATTCCAGAAAGTTTTTGATACTACATGAAGACACTAACTTAAGAACAGCACTACGGTCTCAAAGCCAATATCTTAGCTCAATTTTAACATGGCGAAATAATTTCGGAAACTGATAAGCTAAATAAGCTAAAGAGATGGAGTCTTAGTTTAAGCCTAAGCCGGACCCGGATCCAGAACCCGTGGAAGACCTAACCATCGGGTGACTAAACGAAGGTTGGTTGATTGATGCTGCTGCACCTGCAGGGTTATTAAGTTGGTTGTTGCCAAACATGACATTTGGTGAAGCCGTTGATCCTGCGTTCGTCTGTATTGCGTTGAGAGGCAATCTCGGGCCAAAGGAGAACGCTTGTTGCTGTTGTTGCTGTTGTTGTTGTTGTTGTTGTTGGCGTGCCATGAACTGCATCTGCGCATGAACTTGCGGGTTGTTGCTGAATCCCGGGATGATGCTTGGTTGAGATGAGCAAGCTGAAGCTTGCTGTTGTTGTTGTTGTTGCTGTTGTTGCTGTTGCAGGAGAGTGTTCATGTTGTTACCACCACCTGTGGAAAGAGACATGCCTTGGAGATTACTATTATTAGTCTGTGGAGGGATTCCTCCAGGTGCCCCAAATCTTGCTGAGAGCATACGTGCTCGTTCTGCGGCAAATCTCTGACGCGTTTTTTCTACTTGTTCGCATTCTTTCATCAACAACGTTTCGATTTCTGCAAACTGCTTTAGCTTCAGCTCCATCCTCTTCAACTGTTGGATGATTGAGAAGTTTTTTTTAACTCATATCAGCAATAACCACTATCGACAAAACAAATCAACTAACCATATAAACTATCAAGAGCAACTATGTTCTGCTATATACCTGGTGATTTACAATATTTGCAGAAAGCCTTTGGATTTCGCGTTCCTCATGATCAGCAAACAATTTTGCTTTTGTTGCTGCAGCTGATAGACCGGCTCTAAATGCAGCCATAACCTTGTCCTGTGGCAGTGGAGTCGGTGCTTCTGCTCCGTTTTGGCTTGGTGTTTTATGTGCTCCAGAGTTATCTTTTACAATCAAAGAAGTTAAGGTTAAAAAACATGGGAGCCAAACAAATTACTGGAAAGAGAACAATCAAGCAACTGCCTCACCATCTAGCCGCTGATTTTCTCCGTCAAGCAAGCTGGGTTCTTTTCCTTGCACGCCATCAGATTTTAACCTTGAAATATTGAAAAGTTTCAGCATAGGATGTATAGGAAAAGAAATTGAATGAAAGCTACCACAAAGACTTAGAAATGGATAGTGACACGAGAGACACTAACTTATCATCCGCAGATAGAACCGCGAGGGACTCATGGGCACAGGACGCAGCAACTCTAGGTCCAACAGCTGATGCCAAAAATGCAACCTAAAATGTTTCGGTATCAGGATCATCATACCCCAGACTCACAGTTAACAGAGGACCAACTTTTGTCCACTCCAAATTATGCATACAATAAAGGTTTCAGATCAACCGATTCATGTATCAGATATCTCTAACTGGTAAGATCATAACGATAATGAGAAGCGTATATGAATTCTGCAGCGAAAAAAAATTCACAAACCAATGCCATAACCGGATTCGGAGATTTCACAAAAGGAAGATTGATCTCAGTGTCAGAATCTTGCTCAGAAGACCCTGCAAAAGCAAGTCGACAATGAGTATGGCATGTTAAAGAACATAACCACGGCTGATAATTTACAGCTAAAAAGTGTTTTGAGATGAAGTAAACAAAATCACCAGGTAAAGCCCCGTTTGAATCTGTTCCTTTGTGGTCGTATCCATTCGTTGTAGGGTTTGCCGGATCCGTTACACCTGGAAGCTCAACATTATCCAAAAGACCATCCTCCACAGGTAATCGAAGAAAATGAAGAATGCATTGAGCTTTTGATTTGGAACCAACATGGTCCGCAATCTGAACCCAGTTTTCATTGTAGAGTTCCACAGCTTCAAGAAGCAAGAGAGTTTCCTGATCACTCCAATTGTCTCCATCTTGATCGCCGTAATCTTTGGTTGTATCCACTCTTACAAAGTCAATACAGGAATGTCCAACAACAAATCTTGCATGGTGAAAACAATCAGAGCATAAGAGTACATCCCCCTGCAAAGTAGAGATGATGACACTTTAGTTCAATTGAAGCGCTCCAATATCCGCAAACAGTAAGGAAGATACAGTTTAGTGTCTATTACATCTGTTGGCTGGAACAAGGTCAGATCATGAAACACAAAGAAAAATAGATAGGGGAAGCAGGCTAAGAACCTTCTTTTGCGATTGGAAGTACACAGTTGGAAGCGGTCGAGAACAATGGTTGCAATGGTTATCGCATAGGTGTTCACGAATTCTGATGTCTAAGTCAGGGAGGTCACCATCCGAACATGGCAGGGATGAATAGACTTCATCTGCCTTGTGTCTACAGATGGGCTTGTCAAATTTGATCAAACTATCAATGGATGTTAAAGCAGCAGACGGCACGTGGATCTCACCATTTGTATCCTCTCTAACATCCGATACATCCCTAGAAGGCCCAGGATGACTCTGGGAAGTGGCACAGTAATTGATTATTCCCCAGTGATCAAGAAAACGGAACACTCGTGCAAAATCTTCCATGTCAACACCATCTACCAATCCTTGGCAATCAGAAATCGTCAGTGTCCTTTCAGGGTTATCTATGTATTTCGAAACAATGGCGTTCCTGAATTCCATATAAATTTCTGGTGTATGATTTGGCGATTTTCCAGAGAAGAACAGTGGCACCACTTGCCTTTCAAGCCGATCCACTGTGTTTGGTGCAAACCAATCTGCTCAAATGAGAACAAAATGATCAGAAAATAAACAATTCAAGATGGATATGAAAATTCATCTGGGACTAAAGAAACATAGCCTAAGTGAAATTAGGAAAGTGAACATAGCCGCAGGACTAAAGGGCTACTCGAAGCCAGAGTAACATAAACTAGGAATCAGGAACTAGATAAAACAAAGTTAAGAACTTATGCATTTAGGAGCATACATGTCTTCATTATCTTAGAGAAAAATCACAAGTATGACAATATAGTTTAACACTTCCATGTCCTCAATTTATAAGCAAAAACTCATGAACTCAAAAGGACAATAAAAAAACGAACCTGAATGCATAGGCAAGACATGAACCTGATCCCCAAACCGTTTAACAACTCCTTGTCCTTCCATAATAGGAGGTGGAGAGATAACATAAGCCGAAGACGCTCCATCACTCCTCTCAGGATCAAAGGACAGAGAATCAGCCGGTACAGTAGACAACGCCTGCAATTGCCCATAGGAAATATTCTCCAGAGCTGGAAGCGAGCCTTGCCCTTTACTCTCCCCAACCAAACCAGCTCTCTCAGCCGCCACAATAGCCGTTACAGACGCGTGTGGCCGTATCACCACACGCCTAACTACAGAGGGGAAATCAGAGATACGAGCACCCGAATCTTCAACAACCTCACCAGCACCAGGTCCTGGATCGGAAGTTGCGCCGCCGTTTTGCTGAAGCTCATCGGCATTATCAGCATCTTCCATCTCTTCATTGTTGTTGTTCTCCTCTTCTTCTTCCTCCATATCTTCCTCCTCTTGCTTCGCTTTCCTCCCAGATAATCCACCTCGCTTCCGCCGTTTCCATTTCCCCCTTCTATCTGCAAAAGGAGTTCAAAAGGGTAATTCAAATCAAAAGTCATACACTTGAAATACCCCCAGAGATACGATCTACGTGGGTAATTCAAATCCCAATCAAAAATCGGATTTTGAGGGAGATAAAGATGGAAAGTCGTTTCCTTAATGCAATTTACCTTCAGAAGCTGGCATTTTTGTGGGTTGAAGAGAGAGAGAGAGACAGAGAGGGGCGTGGGGTCTCTCTCTGATTCGTGAGAATTGAATTAAAGCAAAGAGCGGTTAAAGTAATAGAATTGCTTTCTTCTTCCTTGTCTCTTCTACGCTCCGAGTCGCTCTCGTTTCCAGCTTTCGAGCAACACAGCAAATCTCCTCGGAATTTCTTTCGCCATTGTCTTCGCTACTCTCTCCCCTGTATTTATTCATTCTCCAGGGCGACCTAACCTTCTCGCCATACTAGAGGGTTTGCAAGACGAGAGAGGTCTGACTTCCAAATTTAATCATTTGCTGAACCAATCCGGTTTGAACCGGGCACTCATACTCATATTAAAGACTAAAACCGGTTTAACCGGGCGCTCCTACTCTCTGATAGGTTTGGTTGTATTAGTTGTTTGTCCGTCGCGGACAAGAAGTGGTGTGTGGTTTCCGTTAACAAGCAACGGCGATGAAGAGACCTCGAGCTCCGTCTCCACCGTCGATCTCCGCCGCCGCTAAACCACCACTGTCTCCGCCGCTTACGCCGATTCTAAAACAGAAGCTGCAGAGAACAGGAACGCCGAAGTGGTTCCCGTTGAAACTCACACAGACGGAGCTCACGTTGCCGTTAACTTTCCCGACGGGTCAAACATTCCGGTGGAAGCAAACTGGGCCGATTCAGTACAGCGGAACGATTGGTTCTCACCTAGTCTCTCTACGACAGCGTCCAGGAGACGACACGGTTTCATACTGCGTACATTGCAGCACAAGCCCTAAAGCTGCTGAGCTGGCGCTGCTCGATTTTCTCAATGCTGAGATCTCGCTTGCCGAGCTATGGACTGATTTCTCTGAAAAGGATCCTCATTTCGGAGAGCTGGCGAAACACCTCCGTGGAGCGCGTGTGCTGAGGCAGGATCCGCTCGAGTGTTTGATGCAGTTTTTGTGCTCATCGAACAATAACATCTCGAGGATTACGAAGATGGTGGATTTCGTCTCGTCTTTAGGGTTTCATTTGGGTGAGATTGACGGGTTTGAGTTTCATCAGTTCCCATCATTGGACCGGTTGTCTAGAGTTTCTGAGGAAGAGCTTCGAAAGGCTGGTTTTGGTTACAGGTGGGTGCTTCATCACTATCTAAAGTTACTGTCTTTCAATATGATATCATCCTTGTCCTAGCTTGAAGTTTGCTTGAATGGCATTGGCTCTCTTTTTAAGTAGCAAACTTTGATTTTGTGTTACATCTTGTGGTGAGCAGAGCGAAATACATAACAGGTACAGTAAGTGCTTTGCAATCAAAACCAGGTGGTGGCGATGAATGGCTTCTGTCCCTACGAAAATTGGATCTCCAAGATGCAATTGCTGCTCTGTGTACATTACCTGGCGTCGGTCCAAAGGTGGCAGCTTGCATAGCTCTGTTTTCTCTTGATCAGCATAGTGCCATTCCCGTTGACACACATGTCTGGCAGGTAAGATAGTCCACTGGCTTTGCAGCTTTTTTTATCGTAGTTACTTAGTTGAGATGTAACAATAGCTAGCTACCATTTTGGGCGATGGCTAAAGTAGCTCTTTTGTTTTGTTTTGGGTAACGAATCAGATCGCCACAAGGTACCTTCTGCCAGACCTTGCTGGTGCCAAACTGACAAATAAACTCTGCAGCCGAGTGGCAGAAGCATTTGTGAGTAAATATGGGGAATATGCTGGTTGGGCTCAAACATTGCTTTTCATTGCTGAGTTACCCGCACAAAAAGCTCTCTTGCAGTCGTTTTCCCAGCCCATCCAACTTGACAAAACTGGGGAAAAGAAAATGTAATGAAACTAGGTTTGACGCGATGAAGCCTCGATAGAGAGCATCATCGTTTCGCTTGGCCAGTTTCTCCTTTGATTGTTACCTTTCAAGAGTGTGTCCAAATGGCAACATCATCCTTGTTCGAGCTTTAACTCATCACCTGTGGTTTGCTAGATGCAAGGCGGCTTCTCACTGTGTCCAAATTCTGGAGCTAAGAGTGGAGGGCAATTCACAAGTTGATAAAGCATTTTGCAGCATTTCACTTCACGAGCGTTCTCACTTAATTAAGACCAACTTATTTTTAGGAAATTCAAACATTGATTTGTACTTGTTAACTTTTACATTCGTACTTCTAGTTGTTTGTTATCACTTCACAATATGGTAGTGACTTTTATCGGTAACCTACCAAACAGTAGTAGATTGTTTCCTAAACGCAACTTGGTTAATGAAATACCGATACTGGTGAAAGTAAGAAGGTAATGAAAATCTGTGAAATTCAATGGCATTACAAAAGATCATTCTATGAGCCCATGGGCCCATAATAGGCCCAACCGGTTATATTGAATTGGCAAAAACAGAAAACTCGGCTGGAGTTTCTTCCAAGCCACCGTCGAACTTTACTTACTCTCTCTTTCCTCCGTCTCAGATTTCTTCTCCGTTCGGAAAAAAGCTCTGAACTTCACTCTGCAAACCCTAAGCTTCCGATGTCGGTAAGTTGATCACTCCCAGTTTCTTATTTGAATTTCGTAAAGTTGAACTCTTTGCTCTCTTTCGGCGTCAATGGTTTACTAATCGATGGATACTTTGGCTGATGCAGATCTTCGAGTACAATGGAAGTGCCGTTGTGGCTATGGTAGGGAAGAACTGCTTCGCCATCGCCAGTGATCGGAGGCTCGGTGTGCAGCTACAGACAATCGCCACCGATTTCCAGAGAATCTCTAAGATCCACGATCGTGTCTTCATCGGCCTCTCTGGTCTCGCCACCGATGTCCAAACACTGTAAGCTATCGTGCAAGCTTCCAGATGTTTAATTGCTTCTTATTCTCTTTTTGTACTTTTTAAAAAGACTTTTCCTTTTGGTTTGTCTGTGGGGGATTGAAGGTACCAGCGACTGGTGTTTCGTCATAAGCTGTACCAGCTTCGGGAAGAGAGAGACATGAAGCCTGAAACTTTCGCCAGTCTTGTCTCTGCCATTCTTTACGAGAAGAGGTCAGTGCGTGTGTCTTGTTTTCTTAATTAAAGTTTGCTACTTTGTCAAGTTGATTTGATTCGTTAAGTTACCAATGTCGAATTTTGATTCTGGTTAGGACTGATATTACTTTAGTTTGACTCTGAATCATAATTTAGAAAGATAAATGAGGTTGGGTGTTTTGTTTCAGATTTGGTCCTTACCTATGCCAACCTGTGATTGCCGGTTTGGGAGAAGATGACAAGCCCTTCATCTGCACCATGGACTCCATTGGAGCCAAGTAAGCTCATTTCCTTTCCTTGGTTGCATCTCTGTTTCGTAGGAACGTAGTTTCCCTTATTCAATGTTATTTAGCTTGGTTAGTCTAGTGTGTGTGTAATTCTTGTTACTTGTATAGATGTTTCGTGGATGTCATATATTTTCCTGATGGTTTGAGATTTTTGTTGGACTTGTTTCTAGTGGTGCATACTCATATGAATCGGCAATGTTTATGATTGCTCGTTTCTTATCTTTATTCAGTTTCACTTGTGCTGTCCGTTTTTTGCTGTTTCGAGAATAACTTCTCCATTACTCTTTGCTTTTCGTTTGTTGCTTGATATAATGGCGGGCATCTTATAATACATGTGGTTTGTATTGTAAATATGCAGGGAGTTGGCTAAAGATTTTGTTGTATCTGGAACTGCTTCAGAATCACTGTATGGTGCCTGCGAAGCAATGTACAAGCCAGATATGGTTTGTCTACTATCAACTTTATCTCCTGTTGTTTTATTACTGAATCCCTTCTATGAAAATTCTTGAATAGCCACAGTTAAAGAAGTTTTGTAGGTTAAGGTTCCTTGTTTATATAAATGTAGAATCTTGAATTGGTGCTAAATGCCCTTAGGAATCACAACAGCCATTACTTTTCTCTTGGATATCTTCAATTGGTCCTTTTGGCATGAGGTGTTCAAAAGTTTTCATCGTGTTAGCTACCTCCATTGTAGTAGAGTCTGGTTTAACAAATTGGAATTTATCAGGAAGCCGAGGAATTGTTTGAGACGATATCGCAGGCACTTCTCTCGTCAGTTGACCGTGATTGTCTGAGTGGTTGGGGAGGGCATGTCTACGTTGTGTAAGTTCTCATTTCTTCTCAATGAGTTTCTTCTTTTGTACCACACATTTTTAGCTATCCCAAATTACTTCTTAAACATACTTTTCTTGGTGATATGTTGCAGAACACCAACTGAGATTAAAGAGAGGATCCTAAAGGGAAGGATGGATTGATCTGATTCTCATCATGACCTGCTTCTATCCAAGTTGTTGTTTTTTTCTCTGTAATCCGGTTTTTAGTAGAATGAATAACCATCGAATCCCCGGTTTAATCATAGAACCATTCCTTCTCTGAAATTATGACTTTGATTCTCCATCTTTGGATATCTTATTTCAATTCGTAGAGTTAACGCTTGCACTGTACTAATTGGTTTCAATTTTCATTTTATTTTTACAAAAAAAAATGAAAAAAGAATTACACGGGAAACTAAAAATTCAGACAGTTAACTACCAGATGTAAAGCAGTTACAGCGGTCTCTTTCTCAAACCTCTCTGTCCTAAATCTATCGGCTTGTTACGTCTATTAATCCGTCAAATGATCTAAGGATAGTCCAAAATCGGAAGTTGGTCGGGTGATTGGTGACGTGATGGACTCGTTCTTCACTGGTTTCTTTCATTCTATCGGAAACTTCTTTGGTTCTCCACTTGACTTTCTATCTGGAAAATCATGCAGGTAATTTTCCAAAAACCATCAACTTCTATTACTCGAGAGAGATTATCTTTCTTCAAAATTATAAAAAAATCTAACTTCAAACAGTTCGGTTTGTCCATCACCGTGGGATGTCATTTGCTACGTCGAGAATTTCTGCGTGGCTAGCCTTGCGAAAGCCGCCTTAATCCTAATCTTAGCCTACTTATTTCTCTTTTTCATCTACATGTTATACAAAATTGGTTTCTGGCATTGTATCATCCACGGCTTCTGCAGATTCCTCTGGGCTTTACTCTCTTGTTGGTTCTACATTCTTAGCTATTGCTGCACTTTCTTCTGCTATGATCTGCTACACACCACACGCAGAAGAAGACGCAGAAACCACAGATATACAGAGGATGATGATGATGATTATAGTGATGCTGATGATGATAATGGGTCGTTCAGATACCATAGATCGAGACGAGAAATGAGAAAAGAAGAGCGTCTTAGAAAGACTCTGAGACCGAGGAGCCACCATGTTAGAGTTGGTGTGAGGAAAGATCATCGTTCTTCTGACGCGGGTTTGAGCCAACATGCTGGCGGTGTTGGTCCGGTTCATGGTATTAGAGTGAGCAGAGAATCTAAATTCGCACGGAAAGGTTCAAAACGAAGAGCTCGAGTTCACCATGGTCCTCCTCGCAGACCCTGAAATAATGTCAGTCTCCAAAAATACATATATTACTCAATAGTTTGTTGCTTAAAGGTTAGCACTAAACAGTAATGCATAATGCTAATCTTTGCTTACATAAAGTCTTATGAAAACCAGATGGAAATTAATTACTACCTCTATTGTTGTCCCTTACAATACACAACTCACCGAATTTCTATACATCATCGAAAAAGGTTAAATCTATTTTAATGTTTCTTAGTAAGGTATATAATGAAACAATAAAAATCACTTACGGTTTAGAGCAAGTAATGTAAGAAATGAGTGATTGATAGTTGGTATCATCTAAATTGGCCATAGGGATAGGATCAAGAGACGAGGATGATCATTACTAGATACTTTCTAGACAACTCCTCTGGCTCCTTTGGCTTTAAGTTCGCGAACATCGGACTGTGTATCACACACTGCGATCTTTCCCTTCTCCAAGTTAAGGCAACCCTTTTCGCAATTCCTTAATTATAACTCAAAAATATTAGGATCATCCGTAAGAAATAAAGATTTATAGTTACTCACATACAAAATTATTAGCCAAACCAAAAACAAATCTTGTTTTATTGAGCTAAGAAATTACAGGAAACAAAAAAAAAGTTCTTGTGTTATCTTTTGTTGCCTATTGGCATCTTTGTTCTTTTTTGTCAATCTTTGTATGTGTGGTTGTTATGTCTTTGCTTCTTTGGCAGTTTGAAATAAATCCAGTGTTAATATATATATATCGTGGGTAACTCCTTTGTCGAAATGAGATTCCATGGCTCCTTAGTAATCCGTTGGCTAGGATATTGGTTGTACGTTTCTTAGAAAACCTCGAGATTTTGTGCATGTGGTTTGAGATTTTGGTTGTGAAATTTGGTAGGGTTCTATATAGAAATCCCATAAATTCGGACATAATATATAAGAACTTTGATAGTTTGAAAAAAATATATTTCAATCTGTTTAAAATTCTAACTTGAATTTTCATAAACAATGGGCTCCATAGTACTTCAGGGGCAACAGCTAGAATGTGTGATATGTTTACTACCCAGAGGACCACATAATCAGCATCAGTTGTACAAAAACAACAAAACTATCTTCAGTGAGGAAAAGCTATATGTATATACCATTTGTCACTTACATCTATCTAAGTGAGAGATGTTACTAGCCAAAATCATGTAAGATGAAATGTTGCTCGATTTGGGCAGCAATGTCAAGAAGAAAAGTAGAAAACACATGGAATTTCATCAATTTAGTTCATCAAGCTAGCTAGGAATAAATACAGCTTTTGGATCTCAGTATCGAACCAGCGTATGCATTAATTATCATTACTTCTCTGACCAACTTCAAAAATAGCGCGACAACAATATGTTTCGTTGTTTGTTTCATAGTCGCCAATGACTCTTAACCTTGTACGTTATTGTAAGTAACTGTTTACAAGTTTCGGCGACTAAAGACTATGAATTTATTTGTTATATTTTTGTAACATTTTAATATCTCAAATTAGTAACATCTTGTTGTCACTAAACAATTGCAACATGATTTATCCTCGTAAATATATATCGTTATCACAAACGAGGCAAGGCAACCACTATGAAGTTCGTTGTCCATGTTGTCCACAACTCCATGTTGCAATCCCGACGCTATCTCCGTCATCTTCGCCTCCGCTTATAATTAAATTATCTCCGCCTCTCACTTAATGCCGCCAAGTTCTAAATTTAATAGTTATCCATTGTTATTCCGATTCTACCCTGGAAAATGATGATTAGGTGAGGATACTTTAGTTATTTACCTTAAAAATCACATAGTAACAAAAACAAATGTTGCACTGTGCTCTCCTGAGATAAACACTACCAGAATTCAGAATATTACTATTTTGGCAGCTCAGCAAATTATTAAATTCCTTTCTGTCAGTTCAGGAAAAATTATTTAAATTTCTTGTCCATGTGATAATAATTCTTTACCATTTCATAGTTGCAGATAGGGCCTTGCATTGCAGAGTAAAAAATAAAAACAAAAAAATCATTTAATAGAGAATTGTTTTGTAACCAATTAGGTAGCAGCACTTTAATATCTGTGGGGTTATTTTCGTCAGTTTAATTTTGTATTTGGAGGGAGTGGGAAAAAAAACACGAAAACAGTATATGACGTGACCTCCATTGATTTCGGCGAACGAGCTTCTTCCCTCTCTGCCTCTCTCTCTCTCTCTCTATCTTTCCTTCCCCTCTCACTGTTTCTCTTCTGGACCCATTCCTTCCTTCCTTCCTCTCACTCCATAAACAATGTCTGCTCATAGGTCACAGAGATCATCCACGATCTCTCCTTCTCGTCCTCTCAGATCGCCGGCGACTATTCCGACCAAACGTCCGGTTACTCCTTCCTCTCAGTATTCAGCTTCCCCCGCTGCTTCTTCAAGTCCCCACCTACGTTCTAGTCCTAGTCCCTCTACCTCCTCCGGTACGGCTGTTGCTGCTTCCGCCACGAAACTGAAGGAGAACATCACCGTCACGATTCGCTTCCGTCCTCTCAGGTTTGGTTAATGTCTTCTGCGATTTGGGATCCGTTTTTTTTGTTTACAGTTGAGCTCTTTTTGGTTATTGACAGTTCAATTTGTTGGTTATTCTTGGAATAGTCCTCGAGAAGTCAATAATGGAGATGAGATTGCGTGGTATGCAGATGGAGACTATACTATTCGGAATGAGTACAACCCTACTCTTTGTTATGGCTTTGGTCAGTGAAAGTCTTACACTTTTCATGTTGAATCTTCTATAGCTTCCTTTGTTCTTGATTTCTCAATTAAAGTTTGTATTTTTTGTTGGCTCTTCAGATAGAGTATTTGGTCCACCTACCACAACCCGTCGTGTTTATGATATTGCTGCTCAGCAAGTTGTTAGTGGGGCAATGTCAGGAATAAATGGTATGTTTCTTCATTTCATCTTATCTCCCTTAAGACAACTGTTTCTTACTAGTTGAACAGTACTGTGATGTTTTAAGGGCTTTCAAGTTAGGTGCTTTCGAACTCCTTGGTTTGAAATATCCATCCTTGGTTGTTTTCAGGTACTGTGTTTGCTTATGGAGTTACTAGCAGTGGCAAGACTCATACAATGCATGTAAGTAACTATTTTGGAGGTTGAGCAATATCTTCATGTTTCTTTTGGAAATCTGCTGCAACTTGAATATGATTAGTTGGACAATTTATCTGCGATCAAAAACCCTGTCTCCTATATTTTCTGTCTTAAGCTTTCTTTTTATGTCGTACTCATCATCTTTAGAGATTTTGGTGCTCACTGAGATATAGGATGTTCTTCCCGTCGTTCTTGTTAGGGGTTAGAGTAAGTTGTTATATAGGTATATCACGTGTTCAAAGAAGGTGTTTCTCTAATGCCCATCTACTTGGCACATGTGCCTATTAGACCTTTACTAACGACATATTTTGCATTTAGGGGGAGCAAAGGTCACCTGGAATCATTCCGTTGGCTGTAAAGGACGTATTCAGCATTATTCAGGAGGTGATAGGTTACTCTTTAGTTGTGTGTTCTTAATAGGATTTGGCACTCGCTTCTTTAGCTAATTATGTTTCAGCTATCCAGACACCAGAACGGGAATTTCTTCTTCGAGTTTCATATCTTGAGATATACAATGAGGTAGGTTCTGACTCCAGTATTTATTTGCATCACCTACTTGTAACTCTAAATTCTTTTCCAAATTCTTATGGGCATGTGTCTTGTGCACCTTTGATATGAAGTTACCTGGAACCTTAGAGGAATGCTATAGGTTTTAGTCCTTAACTTCGTTCTTGTTCAAACCTATGACAGTGAGTATGCTCAAGAAGAAAATTTAGGATGGCATTTCTATTTCAGTTGTACACGCAAACTCATGAAAGATAATTGCAGTTTGTTCTAGCGCGGAACCAAATTTTCAGTTCCAACTGATTTCTCACCTGGTCCATAATTTAAGGATATTTTTAATTATTTTTACAGGTCATTAATGACTTACTAGATCCAACAGGGCAGAATCTACGAATACGAGAGGATTCTCAGGTCAGGGGTGGATTATGTTTAATTGAATTCTGATGTTGTGCTTTGCAGTCTCATTTCATTTATCCAAGCTTCAGTTTGCATCGTAATTTTCATTAGTATTAGCGTGTGTTTATGTTGATAGGGCACATATGTTGAAGGCATCAAAGATGAGGTTGTCTTATCCCCGGCTCATGCTCTATCACTCATAGCATCTGGAGAAGGTATACGATCCTGAAGTATTGTACCTGTTAACTTTAAGCTAGCTCATTTAATATAGTTTCATTTTTATGTGACAATACAAAAAAGGCTCTTCAGTAACAATAGAAGTATGTGATTTATGGTCATAATCTCCTCATAAGGGATTTTTTAGACTATGTATATAGTGGCACTATTATGATTCAGTATCAAATGACCTTATGATTCTTTTCATAAGGGCATACCTCTTTTTTGTTTGGTCTTGTTATTAAATATTGCCTTTGCCGAAATTATTGCAGAACATAGGCATGTTGGTTCAAATAATGTCAATCTTTTTAGCAGTCGGAGCCACACAATGTTCACCTTGGTAAGTTCTATACGCCTCACCCCTTAGTAATGTGCCTTACAATTAAGCGCTTTATTTTCGTCTTGCCTTTAAGAGTTTTCTGTGTTTCAGACTATAGAAAGCAGTCCACATGGAAAGGGAGATGACGGAGAAGATGTTACTCTCTCTCAATTGGTAATTACTAGACAGCTCAAAAGATTCTGTTATTGTATATGAAGCCATGTCACACCTGTTGCTGAGAAGTGTTTTCAGGTGCCGTCCTTATCTGACATTCTGGTTCTCTAATATCTGATTCTGGGCTCAATGCAGCACCTCATTGATCTTGCTGGATCGGAAAGTTCTAAAACTGAAATAACTGGGCAGCGGAGGAAAGAGGGATCTTCCATCAATAAAAGTTTACTAACCCTTGGAACTGTAAGGAAGCCTCTTTCAGAGTTGCATTTATTTCTCTCTATATAAGCGTGACTAAATGTCTAATATCCATCTTCAGGTCATATCTAAATTGACAGACACCAAGGCAGCTCATATACCGTATAGGGATTCTAAACTTACACGTCTCTTGCAGCCAACCCTTAGTGGTCATGGACGAGTATCAGTAAGTTCCTTAATTAAGTCAAAATAATGGTTTATTTGGGAAATTTCTGAAGGCCAGATGTGTTTCTTTTGGTGATGAGCTTTCATTTGATGACATAGCTCTTTTTGTTGAAATCAGGATCAAGTAAGAGACTGCTGTGTCAATATTGGCTTTCTTACCCCTCTGCGTTTATTTTGCAGCTTATTTGCACTATCACACCTGCATCCAGTACAAGTGAAGAGACGCACAATACACTGAAATTCGCTCAGAGGTGCAAGCATGTTGAAATCAAAGCATCGCGAAATAAGGTGCATTTATGGTATTGATGTCTCTGTTGTTGCTTAAATTCGCTAAAGCTCTAATCTTGATATTTTACAACTTTTTTTATATAGATTATGGATGAAAAGTCCCTAATAAAAAAGTATCAGAAAGAAATATCATGTTTACAAGAGGAACTTACGCAATTGAAGCGCGGGGTTGCTATGTCTACGTCTAACCAAGAAGATTTGGCTGATCGAAAACTTCAGGTTGGTGTATGCAGATAGTTCATTGGGACTTTTCTTGTCTTTGTAGCATAGATATTATAACACACTGAATGGACATGTCTTTAGCTATGTCTTTAATCAGCTAAAGCTTGTCTTGTCTTTCGACACTAATAAGCTTTTCTCGTCTTTATCTTTAATCAGCTTTGTAACTTTAGAATCTGTTGGTTATATTTGTACACTTAAATGTTGCTTTCTCCCAGAAATAACGTGCGTTGCTTTCATTGTTTCTCATTTTATAAGCTAAAATCTGGCCAGGTTAAACTCCAGTCAAGGTTGGAGGATGAGGATGAAGCCAAAGCAGCTCTGATGGGAAGAATACAGCGATTGACAAAACTAATCTTGGTTTCAACAAAAAGTTCACTGCAAGCAAAAGCTTCAGTAAAACCTGACCATATATGGAGGCATACTTTTGGAGAGGATGAGGTCTGTATGTTAATTCAAAGTTGTTTGAGGATACGATTCCATCTTGGTGGAACATTAACATTTTTTTTCCAGCCTTTATGTCATATGTTAGTGATGTTTAACTTTACACCATGATTTCCGCAGCTTGCTTACTTGCCAGATAGAAGACGGGAGAACATGGCTGATGATGATGCTAGAAGCACAGTTTCAGAACATTTCAGGGACCCAAGAGATGGAACTAGTAATCTGGATGAGATGACAAAGGACCGGAAAAAGAATAAGACTCGTGGAATGCTTGGCTGGCTAAAACTGAAAGTAAGTTCTACTCTACCCTTCTGTTGTATCAAAATTTATAGGTGGATAATTAGTACACGATGTGAACTAATCTTAAGAGTGACCCTTTTCAAATTCATAAATAGTCTTTTACATCTTAACCATTTTAGACCGCGTCGGCAAATATGATTCGTGTTTATTAAACATTAGTCCCATAATTGGATGCTGCAGAAATCTGATGGTGAGGCTGGGACATTGCTGAGCGATGGTAACCAGAACTCTAAAAGTGGATCTCCTTCTTCATCTAAGTGCGCACAAACAAAATCAACCAGAAGAGATAATGCAGCAGCAAATAAGTCTTTTCCAGAAAGAACTGTGGCAGGAGGTTTTTTCAGTGCAACTGTTGGACCTGGGGACCCTTCTCCGGTGAGATATATCGTTTTACAGATTTCTTGTTGCTTTACATGGCATTTCCTAGGTTTTGCAAGTGGTCATTCTGTAGCTTTTACTGACATAACCAACAAAAACGACAGATTGGAACTACTATTGCGGATCAAATGGATCTTCTTCACGAGCAAACAAAAATACTAGTCGGAGAAGTAGCATTGCGTACCAGTTCATTGAAAAGGCTTTCTGAACAAGCTGCTCGCAACCCTGAAGATTTCCATATCAGAGTGAGCTTTCCGTGTGATCTTGCTTAACAATGCCAAAATGATTAGCATATAACATAGTGCTTCTTTCATGTTTGCATTGTTGACCGTAGGATCAAATGCAGAAACTAGAAGAAGAAATCAGCGAAAAGAAGGATCAAATACGTGCACTCGAGCAACAGATGATTGGAACTTTCGGAATGAGTCATACCACAGACTCTCTTGGAATGTCCCAGGTTGATGCAGAAAACAAGAGTTGCCATTTTCCCCGTTGTTGTTTCATTCCGGACTATCTGCTTATATGAATCCAATTCCGTACACTTGTTGGATAATGTTTTCTTGTTTCTGCTTGATATAGGTTCTGTCGAAGCTCACTACGCAACTAAATGAAAAAATCTTCGAACATGAGGTACTCATCTTCCTTAGTTTCTCTTTGCTCTCATGACTTCTCAATATTTGCTAAATCCGATTTGGTGACAATATTTTCGGTATGAAACTCCTTTTTCTAGATTAAGTCTGCAGACAATAGGATACTTCAGGAGCAGCTCCAGATAACTGTAAGTCAAAACTCCATTTAATTCTAAAGTCCTAACAATCTGAGATTTATCAGGCTAAAGTTTATTATTACCTAATATGCACAGAAATCGGAGAACGCTGAGATGCAAGAGACGATCATCCTGCTAAGGCAACAACTCGATTCATTAGCCGAGAGACAATCAACATATACACAGCAAATCACTGGAGACGAATCATTAGGGAAAAATACTCACAACAGAAATGGTGAGGAGTCAGAAATCTACTCTGGAGCCGGAACACCGACCAGCGTGATGAGCTTAAATAGAGTGTTTGGTCAGGAAGAGAGTAAAGAGATCAAAGACGAAACAGCCCTCAACTCTCAGGTATCTTTCATACAAAATTTTGCTCCTTTCTTCATCTTCCCGACGCACCAAGTCATTGTGATAAACATGTTATCGGGTTTTATATCATGCCACTAGGCTTTGGAAATAGAGAATCTGAAGAAGGAGAAAATGAGACTGATTGAGGAAAAAGATGAGCTTGGCAAACTTAATAAGAAACTCACAGAGGAAGCCTCTTATGCTAAAGAATTGGCGTCCGCTGCAGCAGTAGAACTCCAGAATTTGGCTGAAGAAGTTACTAGACTCTGCAATGAAAATGCGAAACTGATCAGGTGAAAAAGTTCCAAGTCTCTATCGTTGCGCAGAGACTCCAGCTTCAAGATGATGCTGCAAAGTAAATCATCATCATTGACCTTGTAACCCAAATCTCAGACTAGTTGAATGGTGATGGTAATGATGATGCATCAAAGGGAGCAATGTTCTTGGAGTTCATGATGCTTCGATCTCCCAAAAGACAAAGATTCAATCCAGAAAAAAAAGTGGTTTGTATTGCATCCATCGTCTTTGAATCTAATCCTAACGACTGATGATGACAAACACATGATGTAAATATTATCACAAATTTGTTTTCTTGCTCTGTGTGAGTGAGTGTGACTACTGTTTTTGTATGTTCTCTTAGGTCAAACGGTCGAACCGACCATGTTGCATGAATCCAATATAATAGTTTTTCATCTAAACTTTATTTGGCTATATATAATTGTTTTAATCTTTAAAACTGGGAAAACCAAACTAAGAGGAAGATCTACATATTCTCTTAGAATATCGTAATGCGAAGTTTTTGTCAAACATTAGTAGATTATTGAATATATGAAGGTGTATAATTTGGATCGTGTAGGTACATAAACAAAGTTCCCAATTTTATTTGCAATTTTTTTCTCGAAATAATGATCAAAGCATGGGAATGATGATAATGGAGATGAAAGCATGATGTTGTTTGTGAAAAGAGAGAGGGACAGAGATTGGTCGAAAATTCCGAAATCCAAAAATACACTTACAAACACCCCCCGCCTTTTTCTTTTCGCACCGATTATTCTACAAGATACCCATTACTTTCACATCATTACAAACAGTTTTTTTTCGTTTTCTCTCCAACTTGACAACGGTCGTTACTCGTGTTCACCTAATAGTACATAGAATAACATAGATTATCCTTTTTTGTTTAGTTAATGTTAGAACCCATATCTAGTGATATAAAAGAAACCAAAGTTGGATATTATAGTAGTTACATGTATAGTAGCTACAGCCTATAGTCTAAAAATTAGATTAGACTGATATTTAGTGCACAACGCTTATGTCACACGTCTACGCGCGTAAAACACTATGCATTGAAAGTAGGTATTTCAATAGTCAATAGATTGGAGATAAAGTCATATGTTTGCCATATCTCTCTATCACATTGTCATGTCATGTAACGCGCGGCGTAGTCTTCACGGGGTTTTGAATCCACGACGTCTATGTATATATATTTCCCTTTTAAAATAAATTGTGGTTCGGTTTGAGCATTCAAGATTCAAGATTCAAGATTCCTCTCTTTTGGGTGTACGTACTTTGAAAATTTCGACGGATTATAACCGTCGTACGTGCTGATTAAATATATCAACGTTAGGACCTTCTAAGGAAGTTTTCAACGCCACGTGCGATATGGATGTACTTGGTTATGGTTAATCTTATGATATGGTTTTTCTACAAGGTTGACAAATAAAATTGTTGACCAAAAATATCTTCATGATTAAGCAATTCATTCTCTCATCGGAGTCTTTAGTGGGTTTTGTCCGTCTATCAAGTTGATGTCAAAAACAAGACAAAAGACACGAAACTAATTAAGTACTTAAATTCTTGAAGAAACTCACAGCATAATTAATTAGACACTGGGAATTCGATACAAAAAGAAAGAAAGAATATTGGTTATCCAACTCGTACTAACCACAAAGGCACACGATTGCAGCACGGATTCTATATTTTTGTAGATCAATTAGAGATATAAACTGCAATGAATGGGAATCGATCACTGTTTGAAATAAAATCAATTTTTATATCGCATGAATTCCATGAAACTATATCCTCTATGAAAAGATGATCACGTCGAGCTTTGAATGTATATCGGGTTACTGTCAAAGAAATCTAGACACTAATGGTGTTCCTCATCAAGGGAGAGCTTTAATTAGTTTTTCACATGAAAACAAAAGTGTCATTTTAAATTCCTTTTGATCTTTTGGACAATGTGATATTTAATCGTCATGGAAACATAAAATTTGTAAAATACAAAAAGTCAAAACATGTGGAAAGAAAAAGAAGGGTGGGGCTAAGATCGACGCCATCAAATGATGACGCATCGAGTTGAAACTCATGGATAGGCCAAGCGATTAGTTGTAACTTGAAAGTTGGATGGCTCATTTCACACTTCTTCCAATTTAGGGTCTTTTAAGTGACATCATTTTCAGAACCTTTTTTAGAAGGTATCACAAACAAATACAAAATATTCCTCTCTTTTTTTTTTCTTTTTTTCTGAAAATGAATTGGTATTATACTATTATCCCAATAATTCTATCTGATAATATAAGATTAAGTACTTTAATATAAGATGTCCAGGATATGCATCATCATTTGACATCTATATTTTTTTTGTTATAATGTCAAATGATGATGCGTATCCTGGAAAAAAAAAAAAAGAACCAAAAGCATACAAAAGTGATAATGTCATCAAAACTAGTTTGTTAACCAAAAAGAATTGCGGAGTTAACGTAAAAAAGAAAAAAAAATTGGAGTTAGAAACAACCACCACCGCTGTCTATCTTATCTATGGGCAGCTCACCATCACTTCATTAGTTAACTACTTACTTTACTAACTTTACATTAATTATTGCATGATTCTCTAGCGCTAATTGTAAACAAATGTTCATTCTATATATCTTCATTTTAAGAGTTGTTTTTACACACATTAACAAAGAACTCAAATGACCAACCATATTCGTTAATTGCGAGTTATCAAAAGTATAATTAATGACTTTGGTACGTAGTAGTTGCAGAGAAAGTATATATAACTACGTTTCTTCGAATGCATAATGAAAATAGTCAAATACTATGTACTGCCCAGAGTGGTAATAAAATTGGAATTGAAGAAATTATTGAAATACGTAAAAGGTAAAAATAAAAATAAAATATATAACATAGACAAAACAAAAGACATAGGAAAAGAAGCTTACACCGCTTTGATCCCTGTGCATTTGAGTTTAATTTCCATTAGAAACTAAATCGTTTTGTTAAGGATATTTGGATTTATGGGGTTTAGTTTCAATGCTTAATCTGTGGTAGCTTTGCGGGAGATCATTGCTAAGAAATATGCTCATTCAGGGATCGTTGGCGTTAACCTTTAGTTTTAGTGTTGACAATTCGGTGACCGAATATTTGATACAAGTTTGATATAAAGAAAAACAAATCAAGTGAAAGATAGTTTGCAGACGTCACAAATGTACCACCTAACATTTACAAATAGCAATCATCCATTTTTAAAAATGTACATACTGCATCAGTTTTTCCTGCCAAATGTACGTTATCATGCCTTAATTATCATCGTATTTTACCCGTTCCACTAATAATTCTTGAGATAATATGATTTATAATCATCATATAGATATTCTACCAATAAGAATCATTTTACTTTATCATCCAAAGTCCAAACAAAGATGATGGAGTTCTCTTACATATCTTACACATACCATCTACGTTTCAAACCGCAGTGATAATTAATTGTATACATACTTGATCATGATGAGAGGAGTAGGGGTTACATGCATATATAAGATAGATATTGTAATTAAATACCGCAATAATTATTAACCTAACTCTACTGTTGCTTTTTTTTTTCTTTCCCTTTTTGAAGAGCTAATGTTGCTTTTCGTCCTCTCCCTATTAGCTTACATCTTGATTATTATGTCGATTATTGCATGCCAATTTTGTTACAAATTTATCAGTGGCCAATCCTTTAGGTTCGGTTTTTAAGAATCTCTTAAGACATTAGTTAGTAATAACTAATAACATGACTACACGTGTTTGAGTGGAGATATAACTAGAACAATAGCACTGTAGTAAGTACAGTTTTTAAAGGTGTAATTACGATACAAATTTAGAGAAATTGCATCTACAATTTCATTGAAAAATACCAAACTCAAACAAAAACATAAGTATAGTCAGCAAAATATTTATATTTATTATATTTAAAAATAGATAAACTTTAACTCTAAAAATATATGATATCAAATCATTTTATGAAGCTTTCGATGGTGAATACTAGTTTTAGTAAAATGAGAATAGTAAAATGGCATGTGTTATTAAAGTCTAGACCCACCCACTATATGAATTTGATGGTGGCCAGAAACAAGTAGACATCACAAGCACCGCATCAACTGAACAATTCAATAAAAGTTTGAAATTTAAAGAATCAATTTCGAATTTCCAAGTTTGGGACGAGAAGGTGCATGCGAACCGGATTTGACAAGCACGTGAGAACCCGATTTGGCAGCACGTGACAGGCACAGTTTCCGAGTGGCATGTTTCAGCTTTTATCTTATTAGCCTAAAGCCCCTATCTCTCTTTCGTAACATGTTGATGTTTCCTTCATGCATTTGTTTATTAATATTTCACTTGTTTTCGAGCTCTGAACCCCTCTTTCCCCCATTGATTTATAAAGAAAAAACTCTTCAAAATTTATAGTGATAACTTTGATGTTTTACATTTCTAATGTCCATCGATATCCTCGACCATGTTTAAATGCAAATGTGAACCCTTTTTGAGTGTATAACATAATCATATCATTGGAGTCACAGTTTATTTATCAGACTTGTAACTAAAGTAAAAGAGCAAAAGTTTTGCCGTAGTTTATCAGTTTATCTTACTCTTAAAGTTTCTAATTAATACTGTTTCTGTTTTCCTCTTCATTTGAAACACAGCTTATGTTTTCGGTTACTAACTTACTATCCTCAATTAAAAAAAAAAAAACTAACGAAACCTGTCAATTTAAAACATTTCTACCTACCAAACAAACTAGAAACACTTTTGACTGTATACTTATTTTACAATTTGAGGAGTATATAGTTTAAACTTTCTAACTTTATCGAAATTCGTTAAAGAGTAAAAAGATAAAAGTGAAAGTAATAGGGATAAAAGGGTAAAAAGTGAAAAGTAGCGAGGGAAAAAAAGAAAGAAAAGAATTAAGGACACGGTCTTATCAGAAACACACTTTTCGTCGTCGACGTCGTTTCACTTCTGTCTCCACCACAGTCTTTCCCGGAAAAATTGTGAAGAATTTTCAGAAATTCGTTTAAAAACAAAAGAAAAAAAAAAAACAAAATTGCTTTTCTTTGTTATTTGGTTATTCCTCGTCTCTCCCACTTTCTTCTTCCCCATTTCAAATAGCATTTAAGTTTCGCCCAGATCCCTAGCTTCCCTTACACACATCCCTATCCGTTAAATTTCGTAGACATCAAAATTAATTGCAACAAGACGACTCCTTTTTTTTTTCTCTATATTAATAAATCTTAACTGAAACACCCAAAATAAAATAAAATAAAAATTGGGGTTTTTTCTTTTTTCTTTTAAGTAAATTTTGCTTTGTGTTTGTGTGTCTCTCTCTCTCCTCTGAATCCTGTCTGCTACGGTCACGTTTAAAGAAATCAGCAAACCCCATGGATTCTTCTGTCACTCTCTCGCATGCACGAGAGCTCTCTCTCTCTCTTTGTACGTTTTTCCTCTTTTGTTTTCTTCCTTCCTTACTTTCCTCCTCTTAACGACAAAAAATTTCTAAACTTTGAATTTTTCAAAACTCTGTTTTTTTTCTTTCCTGAGATTCATCTTTTGAAACCCAGATTTCGGATTTCTCTTTTCTCTCCGAAGAAGAAGAAACTGAAAACGGAGGGGGGGGGGGGGGAGGNCATCGTCCGTACAGAAAGCATGAGACTTGAAACCTCGTCTGGAGTTGTGGAGTGGAGACGAAGACGGAAGTACTATCATTGTTATTATTATTATCATTGCCATCTTCTTCTTCTTGTTCTTAGATGGGTTGTGGAGGATCGAAAGTTGATGATCAACCGCTTGTGATTCTGTGTAGAGAAAGGAAAGAACTTGTCAAAGCGGCGTCGCATCACCGCTCTGCTTTAGCCGCTGCTCACCTCGCTTACTTTCAGTCTCTTTGCGACGTTGGCGAATCCATCAAACGTTTCGTCGACGAGGAATTAGTCCTCGCTGCGGCCTCTAACTCTTCCCCTGATTCTCCTGTTCTCACTCTCCCTTCCGACCAAGGCAAGCCTCATAACAAACACAAGATCTCGTCTTCTTCTACTTCCATCTCGCATTCTCTCGTTGAAGAAGAAGAAGAACAAGGAGAGGAAGGAGAAGGAGAGCATTTGCATTTGTCGTCTGGATCCGAGTTCGATTCTGGATCGGATTCTGGATCTGATGACTCCTTAGGTCATATCCACATTGATTCCAGCCCTCCTAAAGTGAACAAGGAAGAGCCTTTACCGGACTCTTTCTCAGGCCGTTATCCACCCGGTTATCCACCCGGTTACCCTCCCGGTTATCCAACTGGTTTTACACCGGGATATCAACCTGGTTACTCGGCTGGGTATCAGTATCCGGTTGAAGGATGGGGCTTTATGGGAGAGCATCAGAGTCAGAACCAGAACCCGTACCCGGGAATGTATTTCATGAAGAAGTCTGCGCCACCTTCTCGACCGTTAGTGTTTCAGCCGGAGACTCATCGAGTTGAGAACGGTCAGTGGCCACCGGAGAACGGTTATTATCCTGGAAACACTAATGCTGGGTATTTTGGTTACCAGGAACAGCGTAGAGCGCCGCCGTCTCCGGTGAGGCCGCCTCCTTCTCCTCCTACAGTTTCCGCTTGGGATTTTCTGAATGTGTTTGATACTTACGATTACAATAGAGCTGGAGCTGGAGAAAGTTCCGGGGGTGGTGTTGGGTATGCTCCGGCTAGTGTTGGAGGTAGGTCGAGTTCAAGCAGTCCTGATTCGAGGGAAGTGAGAGAGAGGGAAGGGATTCCTGATTTGGAAGATGAGACGGAGCAAGAACCCATTGGGCAGACGTTTAAACATTCCAAGAGAAAAGGCATTGAGAAGGTGGAAGAAGATATACCGGAGAACGAGCCTAGTGGTTGGTCCCAACGAGACGATGTTCACGAGAGAAAAATCAAGAAGAGAGGAGATTCTGGTGAAGGAACGTCGAGGGTTGTGCCTATGGTAGAGAGCTCTTTCAGTTCAGAGACAGTGTCGTCGTTTACGAGTAGTGGAGAAGGATCTGAGTTTCACCATGTTAATGACGGGGAAGAAAGGAGTAGCAGCAACGATTTGAGCTGGCATGAGACGGTTGCTAGGAAGAGTGTTGGAGAAGTAGAAGAAGAGTACGTGAGGAAGAAAGGAGTGAGCTTTGAGTTGGAGGAAAATTTAGCAGCTTCTTTTGATGTTGAATCTTCCAAGATAAGTAGCCTGTCTGCATTGTCGGTTCATGCCACTAGAGATCTCAGAGAAGTTGTCACGGAGATCAAGAGTGAGTTTGAGGTTGCTTCTTCACATGGGAAGGAAGTGGCTGTGTTGCTTGAGGTTAGCAAGTTGCCTTATCAGCAGAAAAGCTCTGGGCTCAAAGGTAATGTTCTTCTCTGTGTCTCAGATTTGCTTCCTTAATTGCATAAGTGGACTTTTAGATACCTTGCTGCATTTTGAGATAATCTATGCATGAAATCGCATTCCGTGGTGCTACATGTCCGCGTTGCAATTGTGCTTTAAATGTATCAGTACAGTACGTTGGATCTCTTCATGCAGGAGAAACATATGTATACTCTGATAGCAATATAACTAGACTTTGGTGAACTGTCTTTATTCTACCTTGGATCTGTTCAAGTTAGGAACTAATTTTGGATGTAATGGGAAAAAACATGTAGAGCCCTAGTTGCTTTCGATTGAACTGGTATGGGCTCTCTGTTTTCTGATGGAGCTTTTGGATTATAAGTCATAGATTTGATTTGCATCACTTGAGTCTTACCTTGTTGCTGTTTCCAATGATACTCGCTTCTTCTTCTTTTTCTCTCTAGTTATCTTCTCTCGGATCATGTATCGGGTAGCACCATCTACAGTGTCATCACGCTCTCAGCCTCAACCATCAGTACGGTTAACATCTAGGATATTGAAAATTGCAAAAACATACAATGTTCAGGATGTTAGAGAAGGCTTCACTGGAAACCTCTCATCAACCTTGGAGAAACTCTATGCCTGGGAAAAGAAACTGTATAAGGAAGTCAAGGTATCAACGTGTTTCTTGATTTTTTGAATGGGTTAATGTCTCTTTAGATCCGGGCATCTTGTGACGTCTGCAGTTCTTTCGTTGATGGCAGGATGAGGAGAAGCTTCGAGTTGTCTATGAAGAAAAGTGCAGAACACTGAAGAAACTGGATAGTCTTGGTGCGGAATCTAGCAAGATTGACACTACTCGAGCAGCCATTAGGAAGCTGCTAACAAAACTCGATGTCTGTATAAGATCCGTTGATTCTATTTCCAGTAGGATACATAAATTGAGAGACGAAGAATTGCAGCCGCAACTCACTCAATTGATCCACGGGTAATAAAACCATTTTCATCTCGTCAGACTCTTCCTATCATTTACATATTCCTTTTGTGTAATCCGATATTTTGGATATTTGAAGGTTGATAAGAATGTGGAGGTCGATGCTTAAGTGCCACCAGAAGCAGTTCCAGGCGATCATGGAGAGCAAGGTTCGATCTCTCAGGGCAAACACCGGCTTACAAAGAGACTCTGGTCTTAAAGCTATTCTCGATCTGGAGATGGAGCTACGAGAATGGTGCATTAGCTTCAACGATTGGGTCAATACTCAGAAATCATATGTGGAGTCTCTAAATGGCTGGCTCTCAAGATGTCTTCACTATGAACCTGAATCAACAGAGGACGGAATCGCACCTTTCTCTCCTAGCCGTGTTGGAGCCCCACAGGTTTTCGTTATATGCAAAGATTGGCAAGAAGCAATGGAGAGAATCTCTGGAGAGAATGTTACAAATGCGATGCAAGGTTTTGCCACGAGTTTGCATGAACTATGGGAGAGACAGGATGAGGAGCAAAGGCAGAGAGTGAAAGCAGAGTATGTCTCGCATGATTTTGAGAAACGGTTGAATGATCTTCGGATGGAGAGGGCGAGAGCGAGAATGAGAAACGATCAGCTACAAGATGGTGCATCGGAGAAAAGCGTGGTCTTGTCTGAGAGCGGAATCTCAGCGTTGGATGATTTGAAGGTGGATTTGGATTCGATGAGGAAGAAGCTAGAAGAAGAGAGAGCAAGGCACAAGGAAACCATTAAACTTGTGAACAATGCAGCTTCAAGCAGCTTACAATCTGGTCTAGTTCCAATCTTTGAGGCTTTAGGAAACTTCACATCACAAGTTGTGAAAGCTCATGAACATGTTAGGTTTCAACCACAACAACAGCCTCAGTCTTCTTCTTCATGAAGCTGAGGGTTGAGTTTGCACGATTTCATCAAAAATTTTGGTAATGAAATTAGATTCGGCTTAGGAAATTTGTTGTACATATTTTCACATTTATATATTCATTGATTGGTTGGTTACTTGCTAGTAGATTCTTAATCTTTAATCCTTTTCTCTTCGAGGTCTCAAATTCTTAGATTTAGTTTAATGTCTAAATACTTTTTTGTTCTTCTCAAATTGGAAACAGTAAGTTATATAAATCACGGTCAACAACATCTGTGATAGTAAAGTGTGTTAACAATGGCATGAAATTAAAACAAACTAAACAATCCGCAAGTACAGCTAAAGCATCTTGTTATATGCATATGCAGCATATCCACGTCATTATACCAATTTGATATCAAAAGAATGTAGCTACTAAAAAGTAATGCTTATGTTAAGCGGGTCAGATCTAAATGCAATATTTTATTTTGACCATATACTTTCACGAAGTCACGAACGAGAGATCTCATTTGATCAGTGATCACGTGAGTATTCGTTGTCGTAGCTAAGTAGTGTTTTTCTTTGCCATGGATCATTTTTCTCTCCTGTTTTGGTTTTATTTTATTTTATTTTTACTAGTGATAAATTTGGGAAAATGACACAATAGTAGTATTTCATAACCACCAGGGTCAAGATCGTCAATATCGTGAATCAACACATTTAAGTTATTGCCAAACTATGACGACGTGTAATACCCAATGAGTGATTGCCACGCGGATGTATGACCATTTAGCATACAGTTATCGTGATCTGCCTGTGAAACGAGCTCATAAATATCTCCCAAAGCTTCCTCGTAGAGCTTACAGAGAAAAGAAAGAGATCGATAATGGCAATGAGGAAGGGATTCGCGTTGTTTACCATCCTCGTGTTGTCGCTGTTGGCTTCGTCCGTAAGAAGCGAGGAGACGGAGACGAAGGAGTTCGTGTTGACCTTGGATCACACTAACTTCAGCGAAACCATCAACAAGCACGATTTCATCGTCGTCGAGTTCTACGCCCCTTGGTAATTGATTCCTCATCATTCACTCATTGATTCGTCGAATCTGTTGGATCCACCTTTTCTTTACGCCTGGATCTGAATTTATCATTTTGATTTAGTATTTTGTCACTTGTGGATTTGCATGCGAATGATTTTATACTATAGATCTAATTCCAAAGTATGAGCTAGTTTTGCGCATATTAATTTTGGCACTTTTTCATCTGAAAGCAATTGATCTTTGTTCTTCCAGGTGTGGACACTGCAAGCAGCTAGCTCCTGAGGTAAAATATATACAACTTTTCAATCACTTGAGATAGGATTTCGCATGTGATTTTATGTAGCCGTGATTGATTAAAATTGGTGATGGTTTTTTGTTTTGTTTTGTTTATTAGTACGAGAAGGCTGCGTCGGAATTTAGCAGTCATGTCCCTCCGGTGGTTCTCGCCAAGATTGATGCAAGCGAGGAAACCAACAGAGAGTTTGCAACTCAGTACGAGGTTCAGGGTTTCCCAACAATCAAGATCTTCAGAAACGGAGGCAAAGCTGTTCAAGACTACAACGGACCTCGTGAAGCTGACGGTATTGTTACTTACTTGAAGAAACAAAGCGGACCTGCTTCTTTTGAAATCAAGTCAGCTGATGATGCTGCTGAGGTTGTTGCTGACAACAAGGTTGTTGTGGTAAGTGTCACAAGCGTATTCCTTTTCATTTTGTATGGTTTGATCATATGTATATGGCAGTCAAATAACGTCTATTTTTCTCTTGTTGTATCAGGTTGGGGTTTTCCCTAAATTATCTGGCTCTGAGTTTGATTCTTTCGTGGCCACTGCCGAGAAGTTGCGCTCTGACTATGATTTCGCACACACCTCAGATGCCAAACTTCTTCCTCGTGGAGACTCTGTGACAGGACCTCTTATCAGGCTATTCAAACCCTTCGATGAACTGTTTGTTGATTCCAAGGTACAAAATAAAACCCTTTCACTTTTGTATATAACATAGATGAGTGGTCCTGTCATACGGTATATTGTTGCGTAATGCTTATTTAGTTTTCTTCTGTGCATCCAGGATTTCGATGGAGAAGCTTTGGAGAAATTTGTCAAAGAATCCAGCATTCCACTTATCACCGTCTTTGACAAGGATCCAAACAACCACCCATATGTTATCAAATTCTTTGACAGCCCTAATACTAAGGTGACTCATATATATGAATCCCATAACCAGTTCATGATATACTAGAAAGATGGATTCATCTTATGCCTTTTTATTTTTAGTGGAGAATTAGTATGTTTCATTTATAGATTTACTGAAATGAGCTGATCCGTAATAGTTTTTGTGATAGCTTGCCATTTAGCTGAATCTGGATTGTGGCGTCTATTGTTTCTGTTTGGATATTATAACTAAAAGCTTCCAACCTTGTACTGGTTTTGATGGTGGGTAATCTTTTGAGTTTCAGGCGATGTTGTTCATTAACTTCACCGGAGAAGGAGCTGAGTCTCTTAAATCAAAGTACCGTGAAGTTGCTACATCCAACAAGGGACAGGGTCTAAGCTTCCTTCTCGGTGATGCTGAGAACAGCCAAGGCGCATTCCAGGTTTGTCTTTCTCGACTATCTAATCTCCCAATCGTTTCATCTCGTGTTGATTACAAAATGCTAAGCAGATTTCTGTCTTTTTTCTGAACCAATTACAGTACTTTGGACTCGAAGAGAGCCAAGTTCCTCTCATCATCATCCAAACTGCTGACGACAAGAAATACCTGAAAACAAATGTGGAGATTGACCAGATTGAATCATGGATCAAGGACTTCAAGGATGGAAAAGTTTCACCGCACAAAAAATCTCAACCTATCCCGACCGAAAACAACGAGCCAGTGAAGGTTGTTGTCGCCGAGAGCCTTGACGAGATGGTTTTCAACTCTGGAAAGAACGGTAAGTTGCACTAGATTATTAAACCACAAACACCTGTTTGCTGGTAGCTTAAAAGGCTTATAAATCAGTTTTCTTTTCTCTTCTTCACTTGCAGTCTTGCTTGAATTCTATGCTCCATGGTGTGGACACTGCCAAAAGCTTGTTCCAATCTTGGACGAAGTCGCTGTGTCGTACCAAAGCGACGCTAGTGTTGTTATAGCTAAGCTAGTAAGTCATTTGTTCTCTTTCTTCACCACTCAGAGTTTATTCATTAATCATATGCGGATTTATCTTACCGAATTCTTCCTCTTTTCACTTGTCCAGGACGCAACCGCAAACGATTTCCCACATGATACCTTCGATGTGAAGGGCTTCCCGACTATTTACTTCAGATCAGCGAGTGGAAACATTGTGGTGTATGAAGGAGACAGGACAAAGGAAGATTTCATAAGCTTCATCGACAAGAACAAGGACACAGCTGGAGAGCCTAAGACGGAGGAAAAGACAACTGAAGAAGCTAAGGACGAGCTCTGAAAAAGAGAAGTGTGTTCTGTCTCTTAGCTGCTAGCCTAGTTTGGTAGTTTTGAGGAAAATACACAGAAGACAACAGGGGTTTGAGTAGAGAGAGAGAGAGAGAGAAAGGTTTCTTTATCTATTCGTTAGAGTTTTTTTATATGCACTCTGCTAAACAATAACGGCTGCCTCTTTTCTTTTCTTCTTTGTCAATTTTTCTTTTGTTGAACTCAGTTCTGTTTCAATATTATGAGTAGTTTGAGGCAAGTCTTGGGACCAAGTTTCAGACAAAAAAAAAGTTGAAGTTTTTTTTTAACACTGTTTTATCGAAAATAATTAAGAAATTCGACATGTAAAAATTAGGAAAGAAAAATACAAACACTAGGACAAGTATTTTTGATGATGACATATTAGTGATACTATGACAGTCTCGCTTTCATAGTGTTGAAGGTAAACATTTAAATGTCTCCATATGCACAATAACAGATGGATTTTTAAAAAAGAGATAACAATTCTCATAATTTAAATATGTCTCTTTTTCGTCTTTGTTAATTTCATTTTGAGTCAACTTTGGTGATTTAAATTGTAAAATACAAAACATATAAATAACTAAAATTGACTAATAAAGTAATATATATTAAATCAGTCACCACAGCGGCATCTACTATATATAAATTAATTAAGTTTTAACTCTAAAATCTTCAGCAGTGTTATAACCCTAAACCATTCAACTTCTCTCTCATATTTTCATGGAGGATCTAAACTGAGAATCTACATTATGTTCAGTTAGAGTCACAAACAGTGATATTTACTATGGGTTCCTATGTTTATGGAGAGGCATCTCAGACTAGGTCAGTCTAATCTTTTCATCATGCGATATCGTGATGGTGCGCTCATATAACTGATGTAACAATATAGGTAAAAAAACTATTTCACTTTGTTTCTTACATTTTCAATAAATTTTCAGTATTATTTTCTAAAATTTTTCATTATTATAATATTGTATCTTGTAACATGAGAAACTATGTTAGCTAATTGGATAAGAATTATCGGGTTGATTAAACCCAACAGTGTTTTATCCCTATTTGTGGGATTTTAATTGCCATTTTCATTTTCCATACTGAAATTATCCGATGAGGCAATTAATATACAATGTTAGAAAAATAAGAGTTTTAGCCGCTTTAATCATTTTAATCAAACAATTTTAACTAAATTTTTTAGATTTTTTTTAATATCATATTAATTAAATAACTAAAAAATAGGATTTGATGGCGAAGACAGACTATATTTATAAAATGACTGTTGTACAAACTATGTTCAAAAGAGATTAAATCCTAATTAGTTTGCAGAAAACTTTATATATTTGTATTTCAATTTTCTTTTGAAAATTTGGTAACCACATATTTATTTAAAGATTTATGGTTTTTTTATTAATTTAAAAGAGTATTTTAGAAGAAGGTATAAGCTCAAATGGGTCGAGATTTTTAATTAATAACAAACCCACTCACTACCACCTCAGATGTAAAGAAGGTAACAACCATATTTCAAATGACACAAACTTTCTTTAAATCGTTGAAATTACAGCTCTCAAACCAGACAGCAAGAAACATTCTTCTGGCTAGAAATTTGAAAACACTCTCTAAACTTCATGTGCAGTCACTAATACTGAAAATAATAACTTTCAAATTTGCAACCTTTTAGTTGATTTCTCTTATGTTACTGAGAGTCAGCCAAATCGTCAAAATCTCTGGAAACAACTCAACAACAAACTACTAGTTTACAACTCTTCTTAAGATGTCTACAAAAAAACACTAAAAAATACAATAAAATGCAAATCACCTTTTAAGAATAGTAATCTTATCGGATATTAACTAAGAGAATTTGTACTGTTAGTATATCATATACTATAACTAGAACGAAAACCTCGATGTGAGATATGATCTGTAATTTTCATCAGGTACCATTTGTCCACTTCTTAGATATGAATTTCTTTTCATCTTCTCCAAATTTACCCCACCAGCTTCATCATTTATATGGGTGATATGGGTGATCAGTTTTGTTATCCCAAACACAAGCACCACCACCCAAACAAAAAAGAGTCGGTTGCATGTTGGAGATATCAAACTGATTGCACTTGAACTCAAATTTGTGGCTAAAAAATTCACAGCATATAGCTATACACACTTATAGGTAGTGATTGAATCAATCTCTTTACCGCAGATCGTAAGTTGGCAAAGGATTAAGGCTATGTCAATTCAAAATAAATCTGGACTTATAAGATATAAAACGTTTTAAAACGTAGTAGTCCCTAGTAATTGTCTTATCAGTTGATTAAATCACACATATGTTAATAGATTATTATGGTCAAACGGCAGTACACAATTGAAAACACACGCTCATAGGAAAAAAAACATCGTCATAGAAAAAAACATGATCTTATAGTCTCCTAGAAAATCTATCAAGAAATCCAGATAGAAAATCTAAAAAATCTATCAAGAAATCCAGAGAGCGCCTTAGGAGACATATCTCCTAGAAATTCTATCAAGAAATTTAGAGATCTCCTGAGGAGACATCTCAGAGGAGGAAGAAGAGTCTTCACCCGAAAAAGCACCCTGTAGGATCAAACATCCTAAATGGTCGAAGCTTCTCCTAACAATACATTTGCGTAAATGATGCTCACTTATGTCAGAAAACCTCACACCTTTAAACGTTATGTAGACCATGACGTCTTTGGCATTTTTAGCGGCATCGAGCGGCTCAATGTCTTCACTGATAGATTCTATAGCCGTTTGAACAATCCTCAACTCGGAAGAATCGAACTACATCAAACAATTTAAAAAAAACATGTTAATATAATCATTATCAATCATGATAGTCATATGAATTGAAAAAAAAAATGGAACTAAAAACACTTACATCTATGTGGTAAGTTGAACAAAGAAGAAGTTCCAAGTAGAGAGAAATCCAATCAGGCAACGTTGATTGCTCAGAAAACTCCAAAAAGAAAAAAATAAACGTCAGTACACACATAATTGATCCCAAAGAAAAAAGAAAAAAAAAATTGATCCTAAAGAAAAAAGAAAAAAAACGATGTAATGTTAATCTTACCAAAGCAAACCGTTTGCAATCATTGAACGCAAACCTTGAAGGCCACTCAGGCAATTCAAAGTGCGGAACGGTGTTGAGAGGCTGAACAGCAGTCACGGACGAGAAAGAGGTAAGAGTCCTGGTCGAGTTATCTTTAGGTCGAGCAATAGGAACTGCCAAGTTTAGAGCGTTAGCTTCATTTTCCTCTATACGAACCTGAAAAGTTAACTCCACACCGGTAACGGGATCGACAACCAGCATGGTAATGTAATACGGTTTTAACAGATTCGAAGTGAGGTAGCTGTATTTGATGATGCGCAAGAACTGCAATTGTGTACCCTGACATATCAAGAAATAAATTGAGTCAATGTTGTAGATTATATACAACAACAACAACATGAACATGCATTATGAAGAAGTTTTTACCTCCAAGAGGTTGTATCGATGTAGTCCTAGCTTTGCATATAGGTCGACTATGACAGGATACGCAAACCTATGAGTATGGGGGTAGTTGGTCATCAGCGCACAACTTGCATCTTGTGGTGGTAAAATATCTTCGTTATCAAAACCCTGCAAATCAGTTAGTAATTAGGTTTGGTCAGGGAAACTAAAACCAGAAGCGACAATTAAAACTCTCAACAAAAACACAATTACGTAGGAAATTACCTCCGATTCATTCACTCGACGCCAATATTCTTCTCGATTATCCTGATCGTTAGCCCAAGACCTCGTATTCTCCATATTCTCTCTCGTTCGTAATCGGTATGTATGCTTTTATTTTTCTTTAACGAATTAGGGTTTACTCAGAAAGGCATGCAAAGATGAGATAGATGGAATATTTATAATACTATCCTTTTCCATATTTTTTTTTTCTGTTTTTTTTTTTTTTTTTTTTTTTTTTAAAAAAAAAANAAATGTCGGTTTCCTTGTGAATAATGTGAACAAAAGGTTTATTTGAAAAATGCATGCTGTTTTTATAAAATAGATTAAAATAAAAGAGTGTGTGGTCTCCTATCTATCGTCGTCTTTTAATTTCCCGGTAACAGAGGCGCGGCTACGAAACCGCGCTGAGCTAAGATTTTTGAGTCCGAGCCTCTCAATTGTCTGGCAATTTCCCATGACTTCAGGTAATTTCAATTTCATATATGAATCGATCGAATTCTCTTCATCGGGGATCGATCTATGTGGATATGGACAACGGGTGGTCTCTGTTTTTCTTCTTCTTTCAATTTGATAAAAAAATTGGAACTTGACTCTCTGGGTCTGATTGATTTCTTCTCTATATCCTTTTACTTCATTATTCAACTCATCCTTGTTGATTTGCCCAACACTGAAGGAAAAAACTAATGCTTAGTAATTGTGATCCAAAAATATGTGTTTGTTCTATTACAAATTGAGATTTTTATATTTGAATTCATAGAAATGTGTTGTATTTATGAACTAGTGGTGGGAAAAGGTGAACTTGTGACCTTTATTTGATACACTTTCGCAGATGCTCTCAACATACCATCTGAGCTTGAATCTGCGTTGCGGCTCAGGACTGTACAATACTTTATTACAAAGAGGCCTTGGCTTGGTAATAACCTTAATCACTTAACACCCCTTCTTCTAGTGTGGTTTTTTTTTTTATCTCATGGTTTAAAGATGAGTTACATTTTCCCTTTTATTTCAGATCTTTATGGAGTCCATGTAAGGCCCGTGGCACCATTTGGAAGCACAAGCAGTAAACCTCAATTTGATCCAGCATTGATTCATCGTTCCTTGCCTGATGAGCTTCTTTTCGAGGTTGGAGCTTTCCCTATCTTTCTTTTGTTATCCTTGTTTTCTCTGCAGTGTTGTTTTATTTTAACTGCTCAAGTCGACTCATTGGATATATGTTACTTTGTAGGTATTTGCTCGGATGTTGCCTTATGACCTAGGAAGAGCAGCTTGTGTCTGCAGAAAGTGGAGGTACACTGTTCGAAACCCTGTCTTCTGGCGTAACGCCTGCTTGAAAGCTTGGCAGACTGCTGGGGTTATCGAGAACTATAAGATCTTGCAGTCTAATTACGATGGTTCATGGAGGAAAATGTGGCTTCTAAGATCCAGAGTTCGTACTGATGGTAATCTTTTTTTTCTTCATCCTCTTGCTTCTACAGCTAAGTGATTGTTAGTTTGTGGTATTTTGTTCTTTTGTATGCCTAGACTAACATCAGCTCTTGTTATATATCCTTCTTTCATCAAAATGGCCGTATCTCATACTACTTGTTTTCATGGACCATGTCTCAAAGACTTTTAGATTGAACGCTTCATTGTTAATTCTCAGGTATCTATGTGAGTAGGAACACTTACATACGAGCTGGAATTGCGGAATGGAAGATTACAAATCCAGTTCACATTGTAAAGTCTTATTCTTTCTTTTTTCGCCTTCATCTTGTCCCCATACAGACCCATCTAATGAGTAGCCTCTTCTTTTGGTATTAATTTTGTAGGTTTGTTACTTCCGCTACATAAGATTCTACCCTTCTGGCAGATTTCTTTACAAGGTATGTACACTTCAATCTAAGTTGATATAAACATGGAGCTGCTTGCGTGATCAACTTTGATTCGGCTTTTTATTTATTTTTTGGTTACTCCAGAACTCTTCGCAGAAGTTGAAGGATGTTGCCAAATACATGAACTTTAAGTCTTCTAAAACAGACGGTCTTTACAGAGGCACTTATATATTGTCGATGTCAGATGACAAGGTCAGTTGCCTCTTAACTGCCTAGCGGATGGAATATCAACAACATTAATTCGTTCTATATCCTGGAAAATATGTTTTTTTTTGCAGATCGAAGCAGCTGTTCTGTATCCAGGGACGCGCCCTACTGTCTTAAGGATCCGTTTAAGGTATTACAATCTCTCAAAATATCAGGACAGAGAGAGTTTCATTTCCATAATAGCATAAGAATCTTGGTTTAGCATCGTTAACGATGTGATGCTATGGGGAATCTAGACTCGGTTTGGTAGGATTTGATCTCTTGGGAAGAAGGGCCATTGCTTCAGTACCGTGATTGCTACTTAAAAATAAGTGTGATGAATATAGGTTCTATGAGTAGCTTGCAGTCATTTTTTTATCTTCATGGTATGTGGTTCTGTTTTTGGGGTGTGGTTAGGCTAAGAGGAACGGCGATTGGAGCCAATAACCGGATGGATTTGCTGTCACTTGTGACAAGTGGTGTGAACGATGAGGAAGGAAGTAGCACAGAAGAGGACATTCTTGGGGTAGTTGAGAATTGGAGAGACGATGAAACTCACAACCCGGATATACCTGCCGTCTCACACAAGAGGGGAATGACTCCTTTCGTCTTCGTTCCTTTCGAAGAGGTAACTAAACCCGAAAAGAAACTTTGATTTATATAGAGCTCATGCACATTTCGATTACATTGGTTTTGATATGAATCTGTTTCTTCTTGTGATGTAGGTTGACCAATCTGTCTTAAACTTACCTCCAGAGAAAATGGATTACTTTGTCACTGGCTAAAAAGGCACAGCAACGTCTATCTCTGTACAAAGAAAATATATAATATATAGGATAATGTTTGCATGTTTTTATTTGATTATTATTATGACAACAACATTACTAGTGTCTGTTTGTTGTTCTTACAAGCGCACCGTGACATTTTGTTGTTTACGTAAACATGAAAAGAAGCATAATAATAATAATAATGTAATGTTTATGTTTTCATTCAACCAAAAGGCTTCCCGTACAAGCAGCAAGAGAACTTGATCAGATGCTAGATTTGAGGACCTTGGAATCCTCTGAGTAAACCAGATGATCCCAAGATGGGTGTCGAGGAAGAAACGTTCCCTGCGAAGACAAGACTTTTCTCATAAGACAAAAAGGTATACAAGGTCATGAGTCATCGAGAATATCGAAAAAGAGGAGGAAGAGTCGACGTACGGAAACGTAGGAGCAAGTGGGGACGATGGAGAAGGAGTGAGAGGAGGCGTGTTCGAAGGCGGCGACGCAGAGATGCGAAGCCAAACCCAACCCTGCTTTAGAAGGCGGAACGTAGGTTCGAACCAGGTCCATGACAGTCCCGTCGTTCATCATCTTGTATTCAATGAAGGCTTCATGATCCTCCGTCTCGAATCTATGTCTCCCTTCGTTCCACAAGATCTTCGGTTTCTCCATCGCCATTTCCGATATTTCTCTCAACTTTCTCACTTCCATTACCAACCAAGAGTTCCCGTTGTGTTTTATCTTGTTTTTCTACTAAACCGAAACGAACCGGTCTATCCGGTTGAATGATTAGAATGAAAAACCCGCCATCTCTCCGTACACGTGGCGCGCGATGGAGGCTGGTGCGTCTTTGTTTAGTTGCTTGCTTCCGTCGTGTCATTTGGCGTGAAGTAAAGCGTGTTTACAGGACAAAAGGAAGTCAAAACAATCTTTGAGTTCACAGAAGAAGAGAGAGAGAGAGTGGATGGGGGACACGAAGGTAGAGACAATCTCGAGGTTAGCGCAATGGAGGATTGAGAATTCTGGACCTTGCTCTTTCAAAAAGTCTGATCCTTTCAAAGTTGGAATTTGGAATTGGTAAAGCTCTTTTCTTTTTCCTGCGGAAGATTTAATTATCTCGAAATTTCTTTATTTTTTCCACATTTGTTTGTTTGTTTGTTTGTTTGTTTGTTTGTTTGTTTGTTTGTGCTTCACTCATTGATTTCTGTTTTGGATTACCAAGGCATCTGTCTATAGAGAGGAATCGTTATCTATCCGTGAGGCTTTTCCCTGAACTCTCTCGAGTATCCAAGGAACAACCTCCTCTTGCCAAATTTGTTGTTCGTGTCTCCAACGTTGGTCCTAACCGTAGACTATACATCTCTCCTGGTATGTCCTAGTCTCTGAAGTTTCAGTTAGTTACGGATTAGGAATTCTGATTGGTAGTTCGGTTTATGTAAACTGTGTTGTGGTGGTTGAATTAGGGGTTTCAGTAAGTAGCGTACCTGATTGATGTTGTGTTAAGAAGAACAGAAGTGATGCTTTCTTGAATCTCAGCTTCTCAGTACAGTGAAATCTGAAAGTTGATGCATTGATATGGAAAGATGATGGAATCAGTTTCAGTTAGTTAATGGGAAAGGTTTGAACTGAATTAGCTTTGTGCATATATGTGAGGCTGAGATACTCTGTATTGTTGTGGTGCAGTGAATGAAAAACTTCTGCGTTCAACTGATGATTTTGTGTGGCATCTGGATTCAAGCTTCCACGGTCGATTTACCATTGATGTCGAGTTTTTGGATCTCAAAATCTGCCCTTTGAATGTAAAGTTTTGAGATTTTTTTTGTTAAAGCTGCAAATTACAACACACTAGCATTCATTTTCCATGGTTTGATCATTTATCTAGGGTGGTGAAGCTTCTCCTGTTTGGCCAACCGATGCAACAATGCAATCAATCTCGACTCAAACCACTCTCAAATGCTTATCACGGATGCTAGAAGAAAACATCCTATCAGATGTAACCATCCACACAGCCGGTGGAACGCTCTCTGCTCACAAAGCCATCCTCTCGGCTAGCTCAAACGTCTTCAAAAGCATGTTCCATCACGACCTCAAGGAAAAAGAATCATCCGCAATCCACATCGACGACATGTCAAGAGAATCCTGCATGGCTCTACTAAGTTACCTCTACGGAAACATAACCCAAGAAGACTTCTGGAAACACCGGCTCGCACTTCTCGGTGCTGCGAACAAGTACGATATAACGGATTTGAAAGCGGCCTGCGAGGAAAGCCTGATGGAAGACATCAACTCGGGGAATGTGCTGGAGAGGCTACAAGAGGCTTGGCTTTACGAGCTGGAGAAACTGAAGAAAGGATGTCTGATGTATCTGTTTGATTTCGGCAAGATTTATGATGTGAGAGAAGAAATCAGCAGTTTCTTCAGGCAAGCTGATCGTGAGCTGATGCTGGAGATGTTTCAGGAGGTGTTAGCCGTGTGGAAACCTCTCTAAGCAATAATATAGATACTTGAAACATACATACTTTCAAATACTTCAGTTTGATGGTGTTCTGTCTATAGCTCATGACATCTGGTTCCCTTGTGTTGATTTTGTTGTAATGACTAAAGATGACTTGTGTAATTATGTATTAGGTAGAGTGTGTATAACCAGGTTTGCCTATCTCCATGAATCATATAAATGGGCCGTGGCTTAAATGGGCCGTGGCTTAAATGGGCCTGGTAGATCATCGACATGGAATGTCGGCACATAAAATGTATTAAATATGTGTCGACGACGTTGTTGAAATTTTACGGTTTTGTTTTTAATTCGGTGACTCAGCATTAGGACAGATCAAGTCCCGACGGACACGTGTGGGTTGCGTCCTAAAGGCGCTCTTGTAAAATTATAACGTAAAAAGGTAGTATTTGTAGAGAGACTCGTCCGCCAAAATGGGAGGAGATGGGATAATCGGAGGAGCTTGAGCCCTCTAGCAGCTAACAAGAAAGAGATCCAATTAGGGCTAACTGTGAGCATTGATGGCGAGGAGTGGGAATGGGAGCACGGGAGGGAAGAAGAACGGGGCGGGGCAATTCTTCTTGGCGACGCTGCTTCTTTGGCTGGTTTCCGTCGTGTTTGAGATTGTATTCAATCTACGGACGGAGCTTCTATGGGTGATTGGCGGTGGGTGCTTCTTTCAATTGGTGAATTGGGTTGTTCGTTCATGGCTATCTCGTGACCCTCTCTTCGTTAATACCTCCGTCTCGCTTTTACATTCAATCGTCACTTCCGCCTCAGGTCTCTTTCCTTCTCCTCTCTCTGTTGAGTTTTTATTATCTTAGGGTTTTGTGCTGTGTTAGCAGAGAAATTGTGGGTTTGTACAACATTGCTCGTTCGTATTCGTCAATCCTTAATCTTGTGTGTTTTAACCCTTTTGTATTAGTCCATTGCTTAATGCAGTTGTTATTTTCGATTAGTGGTATTATTGTTGTCTCTTCACTATTGGTTTAACCACTTTGAATCTCAAGGGCGATATTTTTGGTGAAAGAATCCATCAATTACTGTTGCTTTGTGTTACTACAGTGGTTTTCATCCTGCTCAATCAGTGCTTAGCCAAAGGTTTTGACGACATGTTCGATCATTCGGAGTTGGTTGGTGGTTCTTGGAATTGGGCATACCCAGCTTTGTGTTTCTCTTGTGGATACTTTGCATATGACCAATGGGATATGCTTCAGTACCGGTTATACAGCGGCTTAATACCTTCCATTCTGGTTCACCATCTTGTCCTCCTCGTTTGCTTCACGTTGGCTCTTTACCGAAACGTTACCATCAACTACCTGATTCTTACTCTCATTTGTGAGGTACCTTTCAAAGAAGCTTTTAGCTCTTCGTTTCATATACAACAACAATCATAGTTGGATGTAGACTACAATTTATCTACTTGTTCGAGCCAAAGTAACAGTTTTTACTCGGGTTTGTATGACAGATGCATTCAATATTTCTGCACGTGAGGAAGCTGAGGAGAATGGCGGGAATCCGAGACAGCAACACGGCGTTGGTGAAACTGGAGTGGGTACTAAACTGGACAGCCTTTGTGTTTGCGAGATGCATTCCTCACATTCTCATCACTGTCAAGCTGATCAAAGACGCGCACAAGTTTGCCAGAGGGGTGGAGTTACCGCTCGCTCTGTTTGGTATGGCGGGAATGAACATCCTCAATGTCGGTCTCGGAATTGATCTGTTTCATGCTTTCAGACGAGAGAGAAGCAACAGACGAAATCAAGAGAAGAGCAACCATCACAACCATGGAGACTAATATCAGCCAGTTTAGAAGCCACCCTTAGATCATCATCATCATGAACCAAATCCACGGTTTGTTGTATGACTACTACTCATTCATCTGTTGTTTTTATATCTTGAGGCTTTGCGTCGTATGTTCTAATAGCTTTCAGATTTTGTATGTACTATAAGGAGAACTACATGTAAATGTTATTTATTGATCCTCAATTATCCTTAGAAATTCGTTTTTTTTTTTTTTTTTTTTTGTGGGTNGTTAATACATTTGGGTTTCGGAAACAGATTTCTTATAATCAAATTTTATTTCCGGTGCGTTTTGGTATGGCAAAAAATTTGGCTGGGTTTGATTTTGTAATAGATTTGTTTCGTATATTACAATGTATCTTATCATATGATTAAAGCTACTAAAATTTTAATAATTTGGATCATTCGGTTTGGTTGCAAAAAATGAAATGCAGGAAAAAAAGGTCCTACCGGGAGTCGAACCCAGGTCGCTGGATTCAAAGTCCAGAGTGCTAACCACTACACCATAGAACCTCAGTTACTAGCTATGCTGTAAGTAACATAGTAGAACACAATTTAAGGCAATTGCTTTATTAAAATTTAGAAACAACCAATTAAAATAAGACAACATCTGCACATGCAGTCTTTGTTGGCTTTACCTTGGAGGGTAAATAAACAAAAATGAAAAAAACCAATTTATTTACTTGTCTCTCTATCAAGCAACCATGATGCATCCGTATTAGGCATTCGCATTGGTGAAAATGAAAAAAAAAAAGATTAAAAACAAAAATCTCACAATCTCTATAACTGCGAAAGTACATTTTGCATGATGTTTTTGGTAACAAGTCAGGATTTGAAAACTATTGTAAACAGATTGACTAAGCTAACTTCAAGAAAACCGATTGCTGAAAGACAAGTTGGTGATCTTTTCGATTCATTAGCTAGTCTAAAATCTATTTTGATCTCTTACAAGTTCATTTCAGCTTATTGAGGATAAACTCTACATCCTTGATATTCATCTTTGACTATGTCTTTAGTCCAGCTTTCTCTGATTCCATCTTCTCTAACTTATCTTCTAACTCCACTTTATCGCAGACAACAGCTTCGACCTCTAAGCTCAATCTCTTCTCCGCTTCTTTACAACATTTAACTTCACTTTGAAGCTAAGCTCATCCTTTTCTGTTTCTAGCTTCTCTAACTTCTCCTTTAAGCTCAATTCATATCCAGTCTCAGAGTCTGTAGCTTGTGTCTCAGACTGAATATGATTGAGGTTAACGTAGCTAGTGTTTTTTTTTTTTTTTTTAAACCTTAAACGTAGCTAGTTTCCATTTTATCTCCACCACACTGCAAACTGTTAGCTAGATCCTACGTGGAATGTTGAAGAATGTGTGAGAAATGAGAAATGAGAGAAGCATTTATATTTTCTTTTAAGTTCCTCTCGAATAGAAGAATTAAAGAAATAGCATCACTCCTCCGACTCTGAACAGGCAAAATCCCTGCTTTCATAGAAACTGAAATTATAATAGTTCTATACTTTAGACTTTAATTTTCTTTTTGGGTCATGGGTTAAAGTTTTAACGTGTCTGACTTTTCTTTCATGAAAATTCGTCCTATTTTATAGTATAAATTTACTAAGACCATGAGATGTCGTTGGGTCTTTTTTTTTTTTTTCCTACTATATAGTATGATTTTATTAAGACTGATGATGTCGTTGGTTCTTTATTTAGTTGCAAATATTGTTGCGTACGTAAGTCGTTAAGTCTAGGCGAAAAAATATATAAATGTCTCCGTGAGCTTCCCCGGAAAGCTATATGAAACTAATATTGTCAGGGAAACAGAGATCGATCGATAATGGCAATCAAAGGATACGCGTCGCTTTCGATCATCCTTGTGTTTACATTGTTCGTTTCCTCTATAAGAAGCGAACAGACGCAGACAAAGGAGTTCGTGTTGATATTGGATTACACTAACTTCACCGAAATTAACCATCACAGTAGTACCAAACTCAAAGGATTTGATGAGAAAGAAACATACTTGATTCCTCAAAACCTCTAATGGAAAACATATAAAACAAAGAGGCGACGAGAACATTTTGAACACCCAGAAGAACACAACCTGATAATGAAGTCTTTGTTACTTCATAACATGCCAGTATCTAACTTTTCTAAATAAAGTTTGCAAATTTTTTGCTATATATGAATTTTTCATTAGATGAGAGTTTGCTTGGGCTCATTTGATCGGTTGTAATATTTTTGACGGCTGAGATTCCTCTCCCATTCGCCTTCGATGGATTTTGGCTTCCACAAGTAATAAGCCATTTTCCGTTGGTGATCGAGAACATTTTATGGGCCAAGCTCACTAAAATTTATACACCTTCGTGAGATTTTGATCATGTTCAGATGAGCAATGATTGTATTATTTATAATAATTACCAGCTAACCAAAATCAGTATATCGTCTTGGGTGTTGCTATGTAATGTAAGTCACAAAACCCCAAGTGTTCATATTCCTACAAATGTAATGAAAAAGTACACATATATATACACGTATATCGTCAGATAAGAAATTTGATAAGTGTTGTTGTTGAAGTAGTATTTTCAAGTATTAAGTATACTTCATGTTCTTTAGTTCAAGACTTTGAAATTTGAATCCCACATGTTGTTGTCACCAACGTATGATTCTTGACTAACGTTTAAATATATAGACCATGCATTATATCATTCAATATCGAATTACAAGTCGTAACATCTTAATTATCTAAAACATCTTATTTTCTTAACCCCATTATCGTTATACGATTCGTGTATGCGATATCTGTTTGTGTCCATATATGCAGACCAATGGGGCTCACGTCAACGATACTTGTCTTGGCTATAATATATATGAATTTCTCAATACTAGTTTTGTGTATGGTAATTAATTTAAGGATTTTTTGGATCAATCCAATGGGGCTATATATTTTTTCTAAAAATTTCATTTAATTGTTCAAAAATCTTTATGCTAGGTAAACAAGAAAATAGGTGCGTGGTCCTGCTCCTAGTTTTGAATACGATCATCTATAAAAATGGTCCCGTTTAACCCTACTGCCAACGCTCTCGACAAAAGAAACTCAAATTTACGAAACTTATGCAAAAATTATACAAATTTCACTCATAAATTTAAAGTATCAACATTCCCCATGTGCTAGCTAGAAATCGGAGCATGTCTCAAACAATGGCTAATCATCCTAATTTTATCATAATTTTGATTCAACATTCAATAAAAAAAATTCGTTTTTCTCCACTATCCAACTTTGCTTAATTGGAGCTGTTAATGTTTTGGTGGACTCTTTGCATGGTTTATTAGAACTTGTTTAAGTTTCGATTTGAATAAAAAAGAAGTACTCCTGAATCCTGACCAAAAAAAAAAACATTCAATTACTAAACATCCAGCTAATCTGCTCGATAGTTTTTAATAATAGTTTCATAAAAATATGAAAAGGTGAAAAAAAGTAGACAAAAGTACACAAAACAAACAAATGTCTACTCGTCGTTCAATCAACCTAAAAATTAGGTTTTCTCTCGCATCAGTCTAACCACATTGTTAAAATTCTTATATAAATTTCTTTGGAGAAGTCACAACATTGCTTTCCTACTTTTGCTTGAACTTCGAAAAAACTAAAGCAACTTTTTTCTTTGAGTGGTCACCTCGAAACTCAATAAAGATCATATATCAAAATCAACATTGTCAAATGAATCTACTATTGATTTTACATTTAACCTATTTCGTTTCGAATCAAATTAAACCTGGTAACTTAGATTACATAAGACGACAATTTCCAACATAAACCGATGTGCTATAACTATCTCGCAAGCTCAACTATAATATTTTATCCACACACAAAAAAAAAGCTTCTGATTTAGGATTTGGAAATATACAATGTATACAAAAGAGACAACTATAAGACAATGTGAATGGGGCAATGCTTTGGGGTCCATTTTTTGTGCTACAATGTTTCCCACTATTGTGAACAACCTAACATGGACTCTTCTTCTTGCATTATAACTTGTACTACTCTCATTTATTTATTTTTATAGAATAAGAAAAAGGAAATTAAGGTGAGCACTAAAAGTCATAGAAAAATTCCAAGAATCCCATGCAAGATTATGTATTTTAAAGCAACTCGCTTTTGTATTTTTCTTCTTTCTCTCTTTAGCCTCCTTTTTCTTTTCTTTTTCTTCAAAAACTTTCTCTTTTGTCATTTTGAAAATAATGATAAAAGGCTATTTTGACCCTTCTCCCATCTTTTAATGGCTTTTTCAGTTTCAGACCACATGCCAACAAAGAAGTATGGTACAGGGCAAGCCTCTTGTCCCTTTACATATGCTTAAGATTAATTATATGTAGATTCTTTATTTTAAAACCAATAAAGATTATATGTAGAACACCTAGTTTTACAAAAATAACAAGTTAATGTGGATGTTTCGGTCGATTTTCAATCCATGTATTGTCATTACTTACAGCAAAAAAAAAACTTCAACATTTTTCTTCTTCAAACAGAAGCATCAATCATTGACAAAACGACCAAACAAAATATTAAACTAAAAAGAAAACGAAAATAATAGAAAAATATTTGCTTAGGTGTAATAAATAAATATATGAAAAATTCAACTTTTACTTTTTCTAGATTTTCTTCTGGTTAAGGTCCTCACCATCCAACCCTGTTTCCTCACTTTGGTTCCTTCGACCTTGGATGAAGCCACATGACAAGAAGAAGTGGACGATCCTGATCTGAGTTTGATGACGTGGAAAAGATGACCAATACGTTTGCGCCACCTAAGAGATGACTTGGCACTATTGTGCTCTACGATACTCGTACTGCTCGTTATTGGGGATTGCTGCTTTTTACATGTTGAGTTTGTGTTGTCTACACAAACCTTTGACACTGTTTTCCTATCCCACGACGCGTTTCCATCATTTTCGAATTTTATTGATATAAAAGAATCTGAACAAACATATAAAAATCAGTTATTTAATAATTAGCCGTAGCCCACAAATCAGTATACCGAGTAAAACAAACATTTCAGCTGGCCGATTTAAATTAAAAAGACGTCTAATAGAAATATACATGGATGTTTTATATATGGTCATACAGAAAATTATGTATATAGTTGCAAATAGTAAAAAAGGACTATTGTTTTTGACGAAACTTCGTAGATATGTGTGTAAAAGCATGCGATGATCTCATGATAGTAATATTAAATTATTAATAACTAAGTAATAGATATTGTGTGGGGGAGAGAAATTGAAAATCTTCTTTATTGGAGAAAGGAAAATTCCGTGTATGAACAGGAAAACAGAAAATACTCATTTGGAATCAGATCTTGAAGTATAGTATTATGATTTTAAAGTTGATTTAATACAATGAGTGTATATGATGTATATATCGTGTGTAATACATCTGCATATATGCTCTAGATATGTATAAAGTTATTTACCTTCTTGGCTTGTGGAGACGTCAAGATCGGAGGAGGGGTGGAATTTCCGGTGGTGACGAAGATCGAGGCGACTGAGGAGAGAGCTCAAGGCGAAGATCTTAGGTAGGTTAATGATTGGTGAAGATGAAGAGTGTTTGGTTCTTGATGATCTCTGCTTTGAAGCTAAAACCACAAGCCTCTCGTTCAAACAGAGGGGACACACTCCAACATATTCTTCCTTTGGATGGAAATAACAGTATGGTGAGCTATCATCTTTGTACATATCCATTTTCACTACCGAAGGAGAGAAGAAGAGAAGAAGAGAGAGAAAAGAGAGAGTGAGAGAGATAAGATTCGTAACAAATGAGATGGGCTTAGGTCTGAAATTGAAGCGTCGTAATATATATCGGATATATTTGTGTTTATATATATATTTCGTATTATTTCCCAAGTAGATAAGCCTTTTAGCTGCCCGGAAAAGAACGAAAAAACGAAAAAAAAAAAAAAAAAAAAAAAAAAAGCCTTTTTTTTTACTACTAATATATGATTAATATCTACAATCCATTAAATAGGATGATTTATTTTCATAAGTAGATTTTGCGGACATCATATCTTTCAGACATTGACATAATCTAGAAAATTAATCTAGATATACAAGTATATAATATACCCTTGACTTGGATGGAGTCTTTAATTTATTTTCTGAGGCCTAGTATGTTGATTTTTGATCAAAGTCATGCATCTGTTATTAAAGAACATATCTCGAACTCTGTTGGGTACGTATTCGAGTTTATTTAATTCGTGTAATTATTTTAAAAATCGACATATTAGTTTTTTTTTTCTTTTTGACATCAAATGGCCGTTGACATATTAGTATTTATGATGGTCATGCATTATGCATATATAGCACACTCACTATGCGATTTTGATATCTAGGAACGTTGCTTCAACAAGTAATTAATATTTAAAACCAAGATACTGGTTAAATTTACCGATTAGACGAAGATTGTTCCGATCGTCTTGCCAGATATAGAATCGAAAAGATTATTGAGGAAGGATGATTGATCGCTTGTGGATCCGTGGCATGTGTGACAGATATTATTTAAAACTAATCAATAATCTAGAAAAATACTGTGAACAGAAAATCTATATATTCCTGCTTTTTTTGTTGTTAAGAAATTTGGACGTGTTGGTCGAGAAACATCCACTTGTAGTATTCGTAATTCAAAAGAGAATGTATCCGAATATGAGGGACCCACAAAGACAAGTCATCATTCTTTGATATGTGTGAGTGATTTTGGAGGTCTCTCTTCATATTCGACAATATCAAACTCCATATCTTCTCACCTTAACTTCAAGTTTTCATTTGGCAGCTGATCGAATTTTCAAATTTCCATCTATCAGAATTATTTGTCAAAAACGTTTTGTAGCGAATCCATAAATGTTTTATCATTCATTAATTAGAATGCAAACTCTTGTTTTATATGAATTATTTTAGTTCGTATATTATTTCCGTGCTTGAATTATTATGTTCGCTTTCTAATTATAAATGGCACTCTCACATCACATGGGTGGATTCTGCATTATCAAGACCATATCGCTTCATCTACAATTCTTTCTTCTTTGGGCGAAACAAAAGATCAGATTTATCTTAGGGTTTGATGAAATTTCTCCCTATTCGCTAATCATCTTGGAAATTGCTCAAATTAAGTCTTCTATTTGTCTTCACAAACTTGAAACCACGTGCTTATCCAACAAATGGGAATAAGTAATAATTAAAGGTTGGGAGCTAGATTGACCTAATTTATAAAGTTGGGGGTCTGGGGTGTGTGAACATAAAAGGGGTCCATTTTATGTGTTGGTCAAGATTTTTGAGCGTTCACGTGATCTAAAGGAAAAAGGAGAAGAGACAGGCTTCAATATCAAGAGCTAAATCCCCAAACACTTACAATAAAATAAAAAAGACATTGACAGGTGATATGTTTGTGTAGTGATGAGTTTCAATGTATCATCACTTTTCCAATTAGACCATCCCACATACTTCCTTTACACTATACGACTCACAATGATCAAAGTTTTAATGTCTTTAACCAATACATATATATATGCAATCTGCATTTGACTTCATTATCAGTGCTTCTCAAACCGATACGGAGCAATTCGATTGGATTGGTCCGACCGTGACATAAATGCTTGGTTTAACTATTTATGCTGATTCTATGCAAAATAAGAGATAGGCTAGATTAGTGAACAAAAAAAAAAGGATAGAAAAAATTAGATAAGCTAGAGTACTAGAAAAACACTATCTAAAGTGGTTTAAACCACCCAATTCACATGTAAGCTACACATATTCTTCATATCCAAGCCGTTTACTTGGCCAGCTTTCAGAGCCCAATCAACAAATCTCATGAAGGTGTTGCAGGAAATTTCATAATGAAAATTGACAGTTGAGACATCAAATTCCAACAAATGTGCCTCAAGAGTGTAATGAAGGAGGACATGATCCAATCATATGTTTACAAACAGATGAACTTAGATGGTTACAGGAAAATGGAAAGGGGAGAAAGCTGTTACCTTAGTGTAAGAAGCTTTGGTTTGTCTCCTATGATTTTTGTGGTTTTCGTTTGCTCTGTTCTTCAAACTCATGGGAACTCTGTTTTTCTATTTTTTTCTGATGAATAAAAAAGCATAGACTAGAAAGAAGTGGTTAAAGTCTCTTAGCAAAAAAAAAATGTTAGAATATAAAATGAAATTTCCTAAACTTTTTGTTCTAGATTAGTTTAAGTTAAATGATATGATTTAAGTATATATGTAGTTCACTTGAATAGAAAAAAAAAGTTACGGGTCTATTGATTCGCGGTCCGAGTGATTTGATTTACTGATCCAAAAGAAAAATGTTGTAATGTGGACTGAATCAAAGTTGTTTTAGGTCTTGGGATTATAATATATAATTTTTTTTATAGATAATATACATACAGTAAATCTACCTACTGTATAAAATACCTACCTAAGCACAACGCTATGTCTCAACATAAATTTCAGTTAGTTGCTGCCTTGTTAATTTGCTAAAGGTCTTGTTCAATTCACTTATTGATAGATATTCACATGGCTATATTCCGTGTAACTTTTGAGGGAAATGAAAGCAAAGCAAGTCCTACAAGGTTTATCTAGAGAGCACATAAAAAGGAACTTTTAATATAAGAAAGGCGAAGTAAAACCAAAACTAAAAAGAGTGAGCACATGGGAGGAATGGAGAATCTTTGGGTAGGATTCAAGTCATGTTCCTGTTATGGAATTTTTATAGTATGGGTATCATATTTGTGGGTCACTTTTCTGTTTTCAATTTGAATCTTTCTTTTTCTTCTAATCCTGAAGGTTTTTTTATTAACTGTTTGAAATTCAAGTTTTTAGCATCACATGGGAAAAGGCAAGAAAACAATATAGGGATAAGACGACACAAGCGATCGAGATCCTACCATTCTGTTTCTTTTGATCTCTAGAGATGTTGTGAGTCTATGTCTAAGCTTCACTGCTTTACATCAGGAACCGTTATAGTAATTATTCAATTCACATCTATTATGGAACCATTCAATAGATCTTATTGATATATATGTTGTTAGAATTAAACGTTCTTAACAATATGTGGTTACATCATAAACCAAAATGGCATATAAATATATCTGCAAGCTAGGATTTGCTATACGAACGGTCAATCATTGTTTCTCATAGCAATATGGTGTCTGGAGAACTCAAAAAGGTAAAACACAGCTAAACTTCAGAAAACTAATAGGATCTATATATTTTAAGACAAAAAACAATAAACTGATTAACAACTGCTAAAAATAGTCATCATCAGTTCTAGTATTTAAATTACCTACATTAACCCAATATTACTCTCAAAATTATCTTATTCACTATTTCATACTAAAAGTATTCATTTAGTATTTGTGCTAATTAAACACATACGTTATAGAGATTCAAATAATGAAGAATGCATTCAGCATTTTCATAATCGTAGCTTTCTTTATGATGGTGTTTTCAATACAAATTTCTCATTCATTCAATTTAGAAATGTGTGTAAAGCATTGTATTCCGAATCATTGTATGAAAGTGGTAAAAAAACCTGATCCGATTATGTGTGAAAAAGCTTGCCAAAAGTTTTGCGACAAACAATTGTATAGTCGTGAAGATTACCTTGTTCCCCCAAAGGAAACTGGTGGCTTTACCGGCATATTCTGCAGTTTGTTGCCAGATGGAACTTGCAATTAATTAAAATTATACAAACTCACATATTATCTTGAGTTTTCTACATTTTAATCTATAAAACTTGTGTGTTTTTGTGTTTGTTTGATTTTACTATGTAAATTGATATATTATGAATATGTATGTCTATTGTTCTCGTGAAATAAAATATATGTTCAGTAATTATAAATTTATTTTATATATTAAAAGAAGCATTTACTTAACAAACAATTTAAATCTAATAATATTAGAAAGTATCAAATAAATGAATTATTATTGTCGAAAGATTGATAGAAATCACTAGTTCTGCAAATATCAGAATTTGTTTTTCTTTTTTCAATCTCAAATTTTGTATCTTTTTCTAATTTCATTTTTTTTAAAAAATTATTCAAAAATATTTATTTTATTTAAATGGATATGGAAAAGATATAGAAAAAAAAAATATGAGATAAAGCATCCAAATTTCCTATTTAAGCTAAAAACAATAAAATTAAAACTTTGGAATCTTCTAAAAATTATCTGAATTATATTTTCTGAAGTTAAATTTTTACAAAAATAATTAAGAATTTGAAAAAAAAAATTAGGTAAAAGATTTTTTCCAACTTTTCCATTACCCGTAATATTTTATACCTATAAATTTCTATATAGAATTTTAAAATGTTGAAGTCTAGAAATAATGAATAAACTGGTAAAATATCATTAAACAACGAAAACTTACTCAAATCAACAGTTTCATTATTTCATTTGTTATCAATTTTGTTAGTTTTGCTCAGATAAAAAAAAAATTAAGCACATTAAAAATCAGGATAAGAACAAAAAAAAAACACATTAAATTTGGGGGATTAGTTGGATTTTGGCCCAAAAAACCTCTTATCAATTAAAAAAAAAACACCAAGACTAAACAAAAAAAAAAACAAAAAAAAACAAACAAGTAAGAAAATTACGATCCCGTAAAAAAAGTTTTGATTGATGTATATTTTTTTTTGTCTCCAGTCTTAAGGCTTCAAGCTAGGCTCGATTCAGACGCAATCTTTGGAAATCCTTGTGGCACGGTTTAGACGCAATCCCGCGGTTCCCGCTTGATTTGATTTTAACCGTAAAGCAAATTGGAATCCCGCTTGGTTCGGTTTAGATGCAAATTGGTATTTTTACATTAAATTAAAAAAATACTTCTCCTCACTTCCATCGGAGCGCTCTCTCTCTCTCTCCCTCTCCCTCTCCCTCTCCGGCCTCTGTATCCGTGGAGACTCTGAAGTCTCTCTCTCCCAACTCTTCGACCACTCTCGGTAAGCAACCATCTTTCCTCACTCGGTTGCTGCGTCGTTGATTTATTCATATCATTAGACTTTTCCTGATCGATATTGCGTTGTGGATTTCGATCAAGATGGAAAAACAGATTCAAGAAGACGAGAGTGTTGTTGCGTCAAGAGCCTCCTCCTCCTCTTGTACGCAGTGGAGCCAGTGGCAATTACTAGATTCCATTTTACCAACCGGAGGCTTTGCTCATTCGTTCGGCCTCGAAGCAGCTGTTCAGACTCGGTTTGTTTTGTCTCCGACAGATCTTGAAACTCACATCATTCATGTCTTGGACAACACAGCTAGCTTATTGCTTCCTTTTGTCTACTCTGCTCTCAAGTCTCCCGATATGGAGACATGGCACAAACTCGATATCTTGCTTCACGCTACTTTGACCAACCAAGTCTCTTCGAAGGCATCGGTTTCACAAGGATCAGCGTTGTTTCGCATAGCTGCTTCCGTTTTCACTGAGATACCAAATCTGAAGATGATCAGAGACGCTTCTCTGGGGTCCAAGAACTTGCATTTTCACCATGCGCCGATTTTCGGGCTTATGTGTGGCTTACTCGGCATGGATCCCGTGACTTCTCAGAGGGCTTACTTGTTTATTACGCTGAGAGATATTGTCTCGGCTGCTACGAGATTGAACTTAGTGGGACCGATGGGTGCTTCAGTGATGCAGCATCGCATTGCCATTGTCGCTGAAACAGTTTTAGAGAAATGGAAGGATCGTGAAGCTAGTGAAGCGTGTCAGACATCTCCTTTGCTGGATGTTGTGCAAGGTTGCCATGGTTACTTGTTTTCTAGGCTGTTTTGCTCTTGATGAAACATATGATGTAACCTCACAGTGATGTATGATTATGTTTTAAAATTAATATAGAGAAATTTGGAGAGAAGAGTTTTTGTTTTTGTTCCGTTTATGTTTGCATTTTAGACACTTGGGGAGATAGTTTCGCTAGAATATTAAGAGGACAAATACGATACACTCACAACACCATTCCTTTGTGGCGGCCGGTGGCTTTGCCGCAGAGAAGAGCGTTCTTCGGGATCAAGTATTCATCTCTTAGAGATGTGGAGGTTGTGTAAACACGCATGTACAACTGTTGTCCCAAGTATTGTCTTTCCCACAACTCTGATCTCATGTTCCACATGCCTACGTTGTCCAGTGGTATGTATATCGCCGTCCATGATCTCGGATACACCTGCACATATATATCCAACGGTCTACATTATACACAAACGCAGACTGAAGTTTTATGGCCAACTGTTTGAAAAGTTTAAAGAAGTCTCACCTGAACAGTGCAGCGTGAGACTGCATCGTTTAGATTGTAGACTTTTCTACTAGCAGCACTCCAATTCCCAAGTTCCATTCTGACAGTTAGACCAAGTCCACACTGTTAGTATAATGATCATCAGTCAAAATCTAGAAGAATACTAACAATTTCTTACTGTATGGATATCGTAGATGCAAATATGAACGTTTGAGGTTCATGAATAAAATAGCTTAGAGAAGACAAAAGAAAACAGTTTGTAAGTAATATAACTTACCCAACAACGAAGAATGAGTAACCGTCAAGGTGCCAGCTCTGAAGAATATCTTCCCAATTCTCGAAAACAACCTCCACAAAGGCTCTGAAATCAGCCTGCATGACAGATGTGGCAGGGAATATGTTTCCCTTAGTAGGCTGGTCAGATATGCTTCCAGCCTTGTATACGCCGTCGATTTTGAAGTAGTCAGCTAATTTCAAAGGGGTGTCTGTTGGGTAGAATGATGCTCTGTTCACGGCGTATCGTTGTTTGCCTTTGATTTCTCCAGCAGAATTAGCAAGTCTGATTGTTCTGGTGATGTTTATCATACCATAGCGGTATGAACCTTGTGGGTTTGGCCTTGGTCCGTTTGCTGTAAGGTTGGTCCTACAAAACAGGAACAGAAACCGCTCAGACACTAGCTATGTTTGCACCATGAAGTGACCAAAACCAACAAATACGAGCTAAAATTTCCAAGAAGTGAAACACTAATTAGTATCTCCATAGCTTTGCTTTTACTCTAACTATGAGCTCGAAACTGATGATATAAGGTAAAATCTTTATATACATTATCTATGCTAACATATGATTTAGAGCCTATAATTTTAACGATATTTTAAGGAGTTTTAACTAACATTGATTACATGCAAATAACTGCAAGAGTCGTACTTGCCACTCAATAAAGCAATACCTTATAGCACGAGCTTGGTTAATAGACCAGCTCATCAGATCTGGTGCAGCGGGAATAGGTCCAGAAACAGGTCTAGCAGAATTACCGTAATGTAGAACACCAGTAGTGGTGAGGATCTTCGAGGTAAACCTACTAGAGACCACAACGTAATAATCTTTTGCAGGCTGGTCAGCTGTCACGAGGACAGAGTAAGACTGACCGACGTGAACGTCGAGCGAAGAGAACATAGTCTGAAGAGTGTGTGTCCCTTCGACTTCAACCAGCTTCATCATATGGTTTTGGATTCGGAAGTTGAGTGAGTTCTGTAAACCAACATTTGATATTCTAAGCCTGTATGTCTTACCTGCAAGAACATCCACATGATAACTTATCAAAACAGTCGAGAAATACCTTTTAAACATCACCAAGGGAAAGAGCCAAACCTGGTTTAACGTTGAAAATGGCACCATTACTACGGCCATTGATGAGAATCCCATCCAGTACAGGAAGCTTCCCACCATTATCGAGTTGTGCCCTCAAATCCTACAAAGCAGGGATATTACAAACATAATTCAAAAACGAAACAAAAGTAACAACGTTTTGGTGCAGCAGGAGAATCGGTTGTTACCTTGTGGTTGGCTTTAAACCAGTCGCCGATGAGAACAGTGTAATCATCAGCGGGAGGAGGGAAAGGGACGGGGATCAATGGACGGCTAGAGATACGTATAGCTCCGAAACCGCCGGCAGCTTTGTGAAATCCGAGCGAGGGAAAGTAATAGAAGCTTCCAATCTGATCTTTAACCTGAAGAGCGTAGGTGAAGTTCTTCCCTGGCGGGATTGGACACGTTGTTCCGTACACTCAGTCCTGGAACGAGTTCTTCCAATTTAGAATCCCGCTCCTTAATTTACAAACAAATCAATATCATAATTATAATAATTATATAAATGAAATCATTGAAGTATTAGTTTAATACATGCAAAAAATTCTAATGAACTTGTCCTTTTCTTATAAAAACGTTTACTAATATAGTTAGAGGGACGGACTTTCATATAATTAATTACAGTCTATAGAAAATTTACAAAAGAAAAACTAGATACCATGATATAAGGAAAGGTTCGTCGAGTTGGTTGAATACGTTAATGATGAGATTGTCATTGGTAACAGAGTATATGTCCGGTCCTGGGAACTTCCCGTTAATCAGTATACCCTACCGTAATTTAAATAAGTAAAAGGTAAACAAACCGATCGTTCAATTAACAAAAGTTACAAAACCAAAGAAAAAATTTAATAATTTGGCAATGGTAAAGGTAAAGCACCTGTTGTCTGACGCCGAGGGGAGATATGTTGCCATAGGTTACGTGCCATTCGAAGAATCTGTACGGACTTTCCGCAGCGACGCTGGTTAGAAACAATAGGCCGATTATCATCCCCCTGACCTCCATTTTTTATGGTTTTGACAAAAGGTTGAATCAGGCTATATCTCTCTTCGATTCGATTCTACATATGAAAATACAGAGAAATGAAACTGGTAAGTATGTTCGTATATATGTGTCGTCGGGAGACTTGGGGATTGTTTTCCCCATCGCCATGCAAAACAAAATAATAACTATTTAGTTCACAAATTTAGAAGATTACGTACTGCAAAGTACCTTCTGTATACACGTAAATATGTTAAGATATTAAAAAAAAATTACTTTTCTAGTATGGAAATAAATTCATCACTGATACCGGAATATAGCAACGTATTTAAATATATAAATTTGATGTAAATATATATCTTTGCTTTATTAGTTTAAAATATATATGAATAGGTTAGATTTCCCAAAATAATAATTTCAATTATACCGGAATATAGGCATGTATATACAAAAAAAATCCCAAAGATACTGGATTTTATTAGTAATAGATTTGATAATATCAGACTTTTGATAGCTTCTAAGACAATATCTACATTTACCATATAACAGTAAATTAAAAAAAAAATCTTCAATTCCTAATTAAAAAAAAAAATCAATTTAGAATAAATATACAAGGTTGATTGTTTTTATTTTTTTCATTTTTGGCATTTTATTGTTAAAATGACAATAGTGCTCTTGTTTGATCTTTTTAAAGCAGCATGCTCAATTTAAAAGTATATTTTACTATTGGAATGATTCAAATGGGCATTAAGAAGTTTTTTCTTCCTGAAATCTTGTATTTTTTTTAAATATATTTCTGTAACCACTGAAATTGGTTTAATATTTATTATTAATAATGACCATAAGCTTTAAAAAAGGAAAATTTCTTTAGTTACATGGAAACCTACGAAAGAACAAAACAGTATTTTCATGGCAACAAGAAAGAGAGAGAGGAAATACGTTTTAAGATTGATGAAGACAAGAGAAAAGTATCCGAAACAAATCGCTTGGAAACAGAGCTTACTCCTACCGTTACTCTCTTCCCTTCCTCTCGCTTTAATTAGAGTTTCCTGTTTAGCTTTGCATTAGCCACATTCCTAAAATTTTCCTCTCACTGATTCATTTCTTAAAACCCGTAAAAGAATTCAGGGTTTTTGTTGTTGATTCGACGCTCTAAATAGAGAGTGAGAAAAGAGATGATGGAGGAAGGTAGTTTGTGGCATCAATGGAGTGTGATCAGATCTGTGTTAGCGATACTTCAATGGTGGGGTTTCAACGTTACAGTTATCATCATGAACAAATGGATCTTCCAGGTAATAAATCTCTCAACGAAATGGACCTTTGGGGCTATGATGTTAGGATTGTTTCTAAATGTTTTATGTTTAAGATTCATCTAAATAGTGAAAAAAAATATATATGCATGTTGCAGAAACTGGATTTCAAGTTTCCATTGTCGGTTTCATGTGTTCATTTCATAAGTTCATCGATTGGAGCGTACCTTGTAATCAAAGTCTTGAAGATTAAGCCATTGATCGTGGTTGATCCAGAAGATCGATGGAAGAGGATTTTCCCAATGTCGTTCGTGTTTTGTATCAACATTGTGTTGGGAAACATCAGTCTTAGATACATCCCTGTCTCTTTTATGCAGACAATCAAGTCCTTCACTCCAGCAACAACAGGTTTTGTTTTTTGTTTTCTAAAGATTGGAACTTTGCACAGAGGTTTAATAAATAAAAAACAGTGATCTTTTATTTTTTGTTCTCATTGGTTTTTGTGTGATGTGTTTTTTTTTTGTGTGGAGGGCAGTTGTGTTACAGTGGTTGGTGTGGAGGAAATATTTCGATTGGCGTATTTGGGCGTCGTTGGTTCCGATTGTTGGAGGGATTCTTCTGACTTCTATTACGGAACTTAGCTTTAATGTGTTTGGTTTCTGTGCTGCTCTGTTTGGATGTTTAGCTACCTCTACAAAGACCATTCTTGCGGAATCTCTTCTTCATGGATACAAATTTGACAGGTCAGTGTTCTGTTTCCTCAGCTTTCCCATTTGGTTTCAGTGATGGGCATTTTGTTAATGTGCCCTGTTATACTTGTTCATAGTCCCATTGATTTTGCTGTTTTTCTACTTCATGTAACTGAGTGTTTGTTTCCTCCTCGTTGTGATCATGTCTCTCTATATTAGCATAAACACGGTATACTATATGGCACCTTTTGCGACCATGATTCTTGGTGTACCGGCATTTTTACTTGAAGGCAACGGAATTTTGGAATGGCTTGAAGCACACCCATCTCCATGGTCGGCTCTTACCATTATTTTCAGCTCAGGTGTTCTAGCTTTCTGTCTTAACTTCTCCATCTTCTATGTCATTCACTCCACAACAGCTGTCACATTCAATGTAGCTGGAAACCTTAAGGTAAGTGAACAACCTTTTCCTCTGACAATTCCAAACAATTTTGAATCTACAACTATATATTCCATTAATGGATGGTATGTGATTTGCATTTGCAGGTTGCAGTGGCTGTTTTGGTTTCATGGATGATATTCCGAAACCCGATATCACCGATGAATGCTGTTGGATGCGGAATCACACTTGTGGGCTGCACGTTTTATGGATATGTAAGCCACATGCTTTCACAGCAACAACCGGGAACTCCTAGGACTCCTCGTACCCCAAGGAACAAAATGGAACTGATCCCTCTTGTTAACGATAAGCTCGAGGGTAAAGTTTGAACACCAGCGATGTTATTGAATTCTTCACCCCATAGAGACACTGTCAAAAGAGAAAGGAGTTAGATTTGATATTGAACATCACCAAGAAACTTCAATTTACTATATGTCTTCATTTTTTATTTTTACTCTGGACCAGAGAAATTAGAGAGAAAAGTACCATTTGATATGGATTCCTACTTTACTTTCCTGCTCATTACAACTCTGGAAAAATTTTAGGATATATTGGTTCACAGATCAATACATTGCCATAAATTGCAACCTATAGAAACCTATCCAATTATCCTCATTAAGCCAACTCATACTAGGACCATTTTGTATTCAATTATGGTTGTAAGTTGACCTTACCTCATGTTCTTATCTAACATTAGGCGTAACACATGACAAATCTATCAAGAATTAAATGAACCAGCCTTCTAAAAAATAAACTCTATTTGAATCAACTTCCGGCAGATATTCCTCCAACCACCGTCACTGGCTCGTCTGCTTCACCCTATTTTGTCCAAATGACATAGCAAATTAGGGAATCTTTGAAAGCTCAAAGTACAACGTTAATGTAAGAAAGGATCTTCCTTTTTTCCCGCCTTGATACGGTGGAGGCGAAAGGCTAAAGACCGTGTTTGAGGGAAACGAATATTTCTATGCGGCTCTTTTTAGCAAGTACAGCTATCAAAATTCTTTGCTTTAGCGTCTCTAAAAGTAAAATGGGCCTTTTCAAAGTGGGCCTCAACGTATGTAAACCAATTTACTACCATATCCTTCTTCCGGTTCTCAATTATTAAAACGAATTTCAAAACTTTAAAGCCAACGGTTGTATTAAACCGGTCAAATGAATTACGGAGTAAAGGGCAAATCAGTCATAATGAAACAAAAATGTCTGTCTCGGAGATCGCAAAGCTACCGTTCTCTGTTCACTCTGTACAACACACTTGTCTGCTACTCCCTCTCCTCTCTCTCACACTCTCTCTCCTCCATTTCAAAAAAGTTTTTAACTTTTCTTCTCTCTGCTCAATTAGAAGAAGAAAGAAGAAAACCACTGGTAAAGAAAGATTCCACCTCTACCAAACCGTAAACTCTTGAGATTGATCTTCGAGATTGTCCGAACTCTGTTCGTTGTACGGTGAGCACTTCCCTGTAAGAGAGAGAGAGAGAGTGAAACCCTAAGAAGGTTTGGTAAAACCCTAGAAGAAAGAAGCAAAATGAGAAACCCAGAAAACACTTTCCTCTTCTTCTTCTTGTCTTTGATTCTAGCTTCGAGCTTACTCTTCACAGCGACGGCTAAATCAACAATCGAGCCATGCTCAAGCAACGACACTTGCAACTCCTTGCTAGGCTACACGCTCTACACCGACCTCAAAGTCTCAGAAGTCGCATCTCTCTTCCAAGTTGACCCAATCTCAGTCCTCCTCGCTAACGCCATAGACATCTCTTATCCAGACGTTGAGAACCATATCCTTCCCTCAAAGCTCTTCCTCAAAATCCCAATCTCTTGCTCCTGCGTCGACGGTATCAGAAAATCCGTCTCCACTCATTACAAGACTCGACCTTCCGACACGTTAGGGTCGATTGCTGACTCTGTTTACGGCGGTCTGGTCTCAGCTGAGCAGATCCAAGAAGCTAACTCGGTTAATGACCCTTCGATTCTCGATGTTGGGACGAGTCTTGTTATCCCTCTGCCTTGCGCTTGCTTCAACGGTACCGACAATTCTTTGCCGGCGGTTTATCTGTCATATGTTGTGAGGGATATAGATACCTTGGCTGGCATCGCGAGGAGGTACTCTACTACTATTACGGATTTGATGAATGTGAATGCTATGGGAGCTCCTGATGTTAGCTCCGGAGATATCCTCGCCGTTCCTTTGTCAGGTGAGAGGTCTATAATAGTTATCTTTGTCTGAAATTGGATTTTAAAGTTCTTAACTTTAGAGGTTTAGTAGTAGTTTCTATTGTTAGTTGCAGTCCGTTATGTTACCAAATTGGGACTTTGATTGCTTTGTGCATTTTGGTTCTCGTTAAGGCATTGTATGAGTTTGAGCTGCCAAAAGTTTGCCTCTTTGAGGTGTTTTTTTGTATGCTGAGTTTTCTGTTATGTAGCAAACAATAACAGATGATTGATGTTTGGTTCTGTATGTTCACCTCCTCGCAGCTTGTGCTTCAAAATTCCCCAAATACGCTTCGGATTACGGATTGATTGTTCCAAATGGTAGCTACGCTCTAGCTGCAGGTCACTGCGTGCAATGCAGCTGTGCCCTTGGGAGCCGCAGGTAATAATATCGAAGAATCTCTCAAGCAATGTTAATTGATTGATATGACCAATCAAATATCAGTATATCACCTCTGATTGCATTTTTCTTCGCTTGTAATGTGTGTGTGTGTGTGTGTGATGCAGTTTGTACTGTGAGCCTGCTTCTTTAGCCGTCTCTTGCTCGAGTATGCAGTGTAGGAGCAGCAACCTCATGCTCGGTAACATCACGGTGCAGCAGAGTAGCGCTGGCTGTAACGTTACAACCTGTGATTACAACGGTTTCGCCAACGGCACTATCTTGACCATGTAAGTAAATTGCATTTACATTGGGTTCTCCTCTTATCACATGACTACACACATTTTTATCATTTTCTTCTCTTTCGTTTGTCAGGTTAACTAGGTCTCTTCAACCACGATGTCCTGGTAAGTTCTTTCTAAACAATATACCTGTTTCATAGAAGAACCAGCTCCTAGAATCGTCCCCGGTCTAATTGTGATTGCAATGGGTAAAAAAACTGCAGGACCACAACAATTTGCGCCGCTTCTAGCTCCACCGGATACTGTTCCTAAGGATATAATGTATGCACCAGCGCCTTCACCGGAATTTGATGGTCCAGGATCCATAGCATTATCACCAAGATCATCTGTGCTTCCTTCAAGCGGTGGTTCCTTCCCAGGTAACCCCGCTAATGGTCCAGCTGGAAGCATCTCAACGGCCACTACCTCCTCCGTTAGCTACTTCTTTATCATATTTCTCATCTCCATTTCTTCATTCTCCTTTGTTTTCTCATCTTGATTCAACAAGAATTTGTTTTATTTTCCGCGCATTAAAACTCTCTTCTTTTTGTGGAAATTCTTGATGAGTAAAACCGAGAGACTAATTATTTTGAAATTCCGTATCTCATAAAAACATTTAGCCAAGCTATAAGATGATTTGATTCATCTCATCAATTACATCTGATCTGCCAAAATCTTTATGTAGCCTTGGAATGCAGACAAAAACAAAACAAAAAAAAAAAGCAAAAGCATAAACATTATATTGAGAAAGAAAGACTGACTATGTCACCTTTTATCACTTAATTGTCCTCAAATCTCAGCTTCAGTAGCCTTATTGGTCTCCTGACCTTCCTTTGACTTCATCTCCGATTCTCCAGCTAATCCTTTACCGGCTTCCATCTGTTTAACCGCAAGTCCTTTGCTAATCTCGTCATCGTCCGTCATTCTCTTGTCTTTGGCTTTACCCCAGACAACAGTGTATAGGCCCACGATTATAAATATCGTTCCAATCACACTGAAAGAATTTAGTAGAGAAAAAAAATTAATAATTGGGTCCGAAAATATATGAATATTAATTGCTGTTAGAAACAAAATAAGTGAGAAAAATACCTTCCGAGATGAATACTTTCAGACAAGACAACAACACCAAGAGCTGCAGTTATAACGACACAAAGAGGATTAAATGTCGCAACGAAAACTGGTCCTCTTTCTCTCATCACTACTCCTTGCACGTAATACGCCACTCCCGAACAAACCACCCCCTAACCACAAATTAATTTTAGTATTAATTTAACTAAATCAGTTTAGTTATGATCATAACTTTTAGGTTGTAAGTACAAAATTAAATTAGTTTGTTTGTACTTACGGAGTAAGCGGCAGCGAAGAGATTAGAGTCAAAGCCGATTTTCCAAGCGCTCAGGTCACGTACCGTTACCAATGAGACGGCAGTTCCTTCTAACGTCCCCATTAAACATATTAACGCCGTTAGTGACAGCTCAGCTGGGTACTCCTTCAGTGTAAACGACTGCGTTTTCAACGTAATAAGACAAAACCGTTAGATGGTTTTTATTAAGGTTAATGACTAAACCGGAATTTGTGTACTCACTTGTAGAATGAAGAAACCGGCCCAACCAAAAGTTCTTCCCAACAACATGAGTGTTCCCGGAATCCAATGTTTGTCCAAATCCGCCGATCCTGCACCACCGTGGGATCCTCTTGGACCGTCATCGCCGCCTCCGCCACCACCGAATTTAATAAAGTCAACGATTGGACCTTTGTAGAGAGTCATCAGAAGTGCTCCGGAGACTGTGATTACTGTTCCGACAACTTTGGCTATGCTTCGTACCTTCTTAAAGTTAACGCTCTCTAATCTGAAGTTTTTATAAGAAAATCCATTTAACGATCGAGCTTGTGTCTAATAATTATATTAAAATTATTACATGTGCATGACAAACCAGCCATGTTTCTATATATTCCCCTACAGACTTATAATGACATCTTTTTTTTACCATTTTTTTGCATTAATGAAAACACAGTTACTACACAGAAACATACCAACATAGGACCAAGATTTTATAGTGACAACATGGGAAAAAGATAGCATCAAAGTAAAACACAGGTATAATGACATCTTACGTAAGTAGAAGTGACTTTTGGAGCTTATTAATTAATTATTCAAGTGGATCATGTTCCACGAACATACTAATCAACTGTGTTTTCCTATGATTCCATTAATAATCTTGTTCCCACGGAATGGGAATATTAAACGTCAAAGAATCAAAGTAAATAAAGCAGGACAATTTACCAACACCAAAGCAAAGAAATGCATTAATAAGTTGATAAGAAAATTTTAATTTTGTGATGTAATCAATATGATTCTAAGCATGAAATGTTTGATGAATTTATTTACATGAATAAATAAATAAAATGTTAACCTGAAAATGATGGCCAAGACGAAGGTGATGGCGGGAAGGACATTAGCAGTAACAGAAGCGAAAGTTGCTGACGTGTAAGACATCCCGACGTAGTAGAGATTCTGATCCAGCACCGGCCTATCAATTTTTTTTTAACACTCATTTAATTAATTTTCATTAACTATATAAGAACTTCAAAACAAAACAAAAATGTTTGTGGAGATTGTTCTTATAGTTTTTTTGTGTGAATGAAATACTATAAGAGTACTAGACGAGTACTTACTCAATAAACCCCAGCAGCGCAATTTGTAGGAATGTTCGAAACGTCATCTTCGGCCTTATTTTCCTGCATAATCATAACAGTAACACAAATTACACACTTTCAGTTAAATTATGTATTAACTTAAAACTTTTCTGTCTAACCTAGATACGGTCAATCATCATGAACTTTATTTGGGTTTTACGTTGAAAAAACTATGACACAGTTACACACGTAAAAACAACAAAACTTCTACATAGAGATCGATTGAAATTATGGTAGTCTAGAAGTTAAAGCTATGTTAATTGACATAGTCTTTTTCTACAATAGAGCTTAAGTTTTCGGTCGGTTGACAAATAAAACTAAAACAAAAAAATGATATGATAAAGAAACATACCTTTCATGAAAAAGAGCAAAGGGAGCGATGACAACGGTGGCGATTGCATGGCGATAAACAGCCAGGATATAATGGTTCATGCCATGCTTAAGAGAGACCATGGTGATTATGTACATACCGGCATAACCAAATTGCATAGATATCATTGCTAAGTATGGTTTCACTCTATTCATTAAGCTTCCCCACATTTTCTCACTTGCCATTTGATCTTTCTTTTTCTATCTCTAGGTTTCTCTTTCTTGTGTGTATTTGATGTATTAATAGTGTACTTTTTACTAAAATATAGTGTACTTTGTTATGACTGTGAATGATTACACTATAAGAGCGTACTTGCTTATATAGCCAAATTGGGCTGACACAAAAGGTAATATACCAGTGCATATTTACAGTCATAGGTCATTTAAGCATCAATTTTGTTTCTATATATATTTTTAATTGTTATCAAATAAGTATGCCTAAATCTGTGGCTAACTATAGTCTTGGTCTATATAATCAAAACCGGATTAGGCGTAAGTTTCTTCGGTTGGTTGATTTATTGGACTATTGGTTGTGAAGACTTTCGTATAAAGAATAATGTTGCAATGTTATTGTAACAAATATGTTGATAATTACGATGGCTAGATTATTATTTAAGATCACTAACGAAGAATGTTTTCATCAAGGTAGTATTAATATATATTGATAGCGAATCATAAAGTATCGTACCAATGAAAAGAATGTAATGTGGTACACCAAATTATATTTAGACTTTTACGTCCAAGCCTATCCTCATATATCCGTAAGTCATAAGCAAATACTTTCGAAGAATAAAAAAATATGCACTTAAATTATATATTTGTATAGATACAATTAACCCACTTGCAGACGTCATTCAGTTTTTGTCCACTCTCAGGCCATCTCAATTAGTTAAGAAACTTTTTTGGGGTCTTCATATTACTTTAAAATTATAATATTAACTGTAAGAGTATTTGATTAAATTTTAGTTTTGTTAAAAAGTTAATTTCTAATATAGATACAGCTGTCTATAGGGTATGTAGAGAGTTTTGAATGGTGTCTGTTTTGAAAAACGGGTCTGAAATTTTCTTCTTATCTCTTTTCTTTTTCATTTTTATTTTTATTTTTTAATCTCTAATAAACTCAGTTAGAATCTCTGGATGGAGATGTTTTCTTTACACTTGTCCAATCTGGCTGTTTGTTTGTGTATCTAGTTACAATATGTAGATGCGGTATTTAAAGATAATATCTAGATGTTGTTTGTTTCTAATTTTAATTATTACATATAGATATTATATTTAAATGCAGTTTTGTTCGTTTGCAAATTTACAACAACATCTAAAAATATTTACAAAAATATATATTTTTATTTTAATCGAATTATTTTTCAACTAAATAATTATCAATTATTTGAAGAATGTTTTTGTGATTTTAATGAGAACACAATTTTTCTATTTAAACAATTTTTTCTTTTTTTTATTTGGAAAATACAATTTTACAATTTTAAAGAAAAATATAATTTTGTGATTTTCTAAAACAAATAAGATTTTATGATTTTGATTAAAAAATGAGATTTGAGGGGTTTTTAACGAAAATCTTTCATTTGTTATTTTGGATGAAAAAAAATATTTTAATTATGATTTTCCGAGAAAAATGAAAATTTATAGTTTTTGATGGAATAATAAACTTTTATAGAAAAATGAAATTGTCAATCATCTGTTGTGTAGCAAACAATGACAGATGATTGATGTTTTGGTTCTGTATGTTCACCTGTGAGCCTCCTTCATTAGCCGTCTCATGCTCGAGTATGCAGTGTAGGAGCAGCAACCTCATGCTCGGTAACATCACTGTGGAGCAGAGTAGCGCTGCGCTGGCTGAAACGTTACAACCTGTGATTACAACGGTTTCGCCAACAGCACTATCTTGACCATGTAATTAAGTGAATTGATTACATTCACATTGGCTTCTCCTCTTATCAAACAATTTGTGTTTTTTTCCGCGGATTAAAACTCTTTTCTTTCTGTGGAAATTCTTGATGAGTAAAACCGAAAGACTCTGATTATTTTGAATTTGCGTATCTCACAAAAAACTTGTAGCCAAACTATAAGATGACTTGATTCATCTCATCAATTACATCTGATCTGCCAAAATCTTACTGTAACCGTGGAATGCAGAAAAAAAGAAAAAGAAAGCAAAAGCATAAACATTATATTGAGAGAGAAACACTAATTATGCCTCCTTTTATCACTCAAGTGTCCTCAAATCTCAGCTTGAGTAGCCTTATTGGTCTCCTGACCTTCCTTTGACTTCATCTCCGATTCTCCGGCTAATCCTTTACCGGCATCCATCTGTTTAACCGGACTCTTAACCGGAAGTCCTTTGCTGGTCTCGTCATCGTCCGTCATTCTCTTGTCTTTGCCTTTACCCCAGACAACAGTGTATAGGCCCACGATTATAAATATCGTTCCAATCACACTAAAAGAATTAGGAGGAAAAAAAATTATTAGTTGGGTCCGAAAATGTGTAAATATTAATTGGTGTTAGAAACAATGAATGAGAAAAATACCTTCCGAGATGAATACTTTCAGACAAGACAACAACACCAAGAGCTGCAGTTATAACGACACAAAGAGGATTAAATGTCGCAACGAAAACTGGTCCTCTTTCTCTCATCACCACTCCTTGCACGTAGTACGCCACTCCCGAACAAACCACTCCCTAATCACAAATAAATTTTATTTAAGGAATCATTTTAATTAGTATCATCCGTACAAAATTAAATTGGTTTATTTGTACTTACGGAGTAAGCGGCGGCGAAGAGATTGGAGTCGAAGCCGATTTTCCAAGCGCTCAGGTCACGTACCGTTACCAATGAGACAGCGGTTCCTTCTAACGTCCCCATTAAACATATTAATGTCGTTAGTGACAGCTCAGCTGGGTACTCCTTCAGCGTAAACGACTGCGTTTTCAACGTAATAAGACAAAACCGTTAGAAGGTTTTTTTTACGGTTAATGACTAAACCGGAATTTGTGTATTAATTAGTACTCACTTGTAGAATGAAGAACCCGGCCCAACCAAAAGTTCTTCCCAACAACATGAGTGTTCCCGGAATCCAGTGTTTGTCCAAAGCAGCCGATCCTGCACCACCGTGGAATCCTCCTGCACCGTCATCGCCACCTCCGTTACCGCCGAATTGAATAAAGTCAACGATTGGACCTTTGTAGAGAGTCATCAGAAGTGCTCCGGAGACTGTGATTACTGTTCCGACAACTTTGGCTATGCTTCGTACCTTCTTAAAGTTAACGCTCTCTAATCTGAATTTTTTTATATAAAAAAAATCCATTTAATGATCGAGCTTATGTCTTAATTATATTAAAATTACATGTGCATGAAAAACCAGCCATGTTTCTATATATTCCCCTTCCCCTATAGACTTATAATGACATCTTACGTAAGTAGAAGTGATGATCTCACCCAGTATATTTCTTTTGAGTTTATTAATTAATTATTCATGTGGTATCATGTTCCAAAAACATACTAATCAACTGTGTTTTACTATGATTCCATTAATAATCTTGTTCCAACGGTATGGGAATTAAAGGTCAAGGAATCAAAGTAAATAAAGCAGGACAATTTACCAACAGCAAAAAAAAAATGCATTAATAAGTTGATAAGAAATTTTTTATTTTCTGATGGAATCAGTATGAATCAAAGCATGACATGTTTGATGGATTTATTTACACGAATAAATAAAAATAATGTGAACCTGAAAATGATGGCCAAGACGAAGGTGATGGCGGGAAGAACATTAGCGGTAGCAGAAGCGAAAGTTGCTGACGTGTAAGTCATCCCAACGTAGTAGAGATTCTGATCTAGCACCGGCCTGTCAATTTTTTTTAACACTAATTTAATTAACTTTTGTTTAATAGGTTTTCAATTCACTATATAAGAGCTACCAAACAAACAAACAAAAAAAAAATACGGAGATTGTTCTTAACTTTTTTTTTCTTTTTTATGAATGAGATATGAGACTAGTAAACGAGTACTTACTCAATAAATCCGAGCAGCGCAATTTGGAGGAATATTCGGAACGTCATCTTCGGCCTTATTTTCCTGCATAGTCGTTCCAATAACACAAATTACATCTGTTAGTTAAATTATGTATATTTTTAAACTCTTGGGTTTTAACGTTGAAAATACTATGTCACAGTAGTTACACACAAAAAAACAACAAAACATCTATATAGAGATCGATTGAAAATTTAAAATTATGGTAGTCTAGAAGTTAAAGCTATGTTAATTGACATACTCTTTTTCTATTATAGAGATTTAGTCTAAAATTCTCGGTCGGGTCGTCACAAATAAAACAGAATCAAAAAGATATATGATATATATAGAACCATACCTTTCATGAAAAAGAGCAAACGGAGCGATCACAACGGTGGCGATTGCATGGCGATAAACAGCCAGGATGTAATGGTTCATGCCATGCTTAAGAGAGACCATGGTGATTATGTACATACCAGCATAACCAAATTGCATAGATATCATTGCTAAGTATGGTTTCACTCTATTCATTAAGCTTCCCGACATTTTCTCACTCGCCATTTGATCTCTCTTTTTCTCTCTATAGGTTTCTTTTTCTTGTGTGTATTTGACGTATTAATAGTGTACTTAGTTATGACTGTGAATGATTACACTGCAAGGGCGTACTTGCTTATATAGCCAAATTGGGCTGACACAAAAGGCAATATACGAGTGCAGATCTTACAGCCATTGGTCATTTGCGCATATATCACTTTTGGTTCTATATTTTTTATTGTTATCAAATAAGTATGCCTAAATGTGTGGCTAACTATAGTCTTGTTCTATATAATCAAAACCGGATTAGGTCGTAAGTTTCTTCGGTTGCATATTTTAATTTATTTATTGGACTACTGGTTGTGAAGACTTGCGTATAAAGAATAATGTTGCAATGTTATTGGAACAAATATGTTGATAATTACGATGGCTAGACTATTATCTAAGATCACTAACGAAGAATGTTTTCATCAAGGTAGTATTAATATATTGATAGCGAATCATAAAGTATCGTACCAATGAAAAGAATGTAATGTGGTATACCAAATTATATTTAGACATTTACGTCCAAGCCGAACCGCATATATCCGTAAGTAATTATAAGCAAATACTTTCGAAGAATCAAAAAGCATGCACTTAAATTATATATTTGTATAGATACAATTAACCCACTTGCAGACGTCATTCATTTTTTTCCACTCATCACACTTGTCGAATCTACGTACAAAAAGAGAGTTTAGTATCAACGTGAATATTCACGAATCATCTCTTCTTATAATATATGTATGTAAACCCAAAAAAGAAAAAAACTTATTCATATATTGCATTAATCTTTTTTTTTATTTGCGGAATTTTCTTATATTACGTTATGCAAATTGTCTTCATTACAATAAGTAACGAGCGTGAATATCATTTTTGCTGCATCATTAAACTTTAGTCACTACTCACTACTATATATGTGTATATATAGATGCACAATCAAAATATATTTAATTAATTACTAGAATTATCTTAACATTTTACCCCCAAAAAAAAATAATTAGAATTGACGGGACACATTGCTCTCTCAATTTCAGACAATTTATTTCTGTGCGACAGTGTGTGAATGATCCGTTCCGTGAATTATCATCTGTTGTGTGGATGATGACAAAAAAACTATTGGATTTTTAACCGATGAGTTGGCTGATCTAATATTATATATAAATATAATGCAGAAGCGTATGATAGTTAGGCTTAGTGGGTTAAATTTTATTTGATATTGTGGCCGATAATAGATATACAGCCATCGTGGTGGTTTGAAGAGTGGACACCATTTAATCCAAAGACTAATTGTCTTTTATCAGCTAACTAACATGCATATACTAGATTTGTCTGTTCGTACCACATGTAGATAAGATGTACATGTTATTAGTAATTAAGCATGTGAATATAAACGTAACCATTAAGATCACAAAGACTAGGTATCACTGGTACACAATTCTTTTCTTTTCCCAGAAAGATCACAAAGGCTTTGATGGACTTTGTTTTCTTTTGTCAGACTTCCCTGGCTTACGGACTAATTCAACAGGTTGATTTTTCTTAATTTGTTTGTATGAAACGAAAATGATTGTAATTATTAATTATACATGATGTTAATCTAAAATTTCCACAATTTTGTATTTTAACTATCCCGTTAATTAATTAAATGGTGAGATGATTTTTCATATATGTTATCATATAGAAATAAGTCATACTCTTCTAATAAATCAATTTTCAGATTTACTAAAAAAATTAGGATTTTACAACAAAAAAATTATAAAAGGAAACATAAAATAATATACAAGAAACATAAACAATCTATACATAACTAATTGATTTTGATTTATAAATCTAAACATAATGTTAAAACTTAGTTTTATCTTAACCAAATACTATAGGATGATGTAAATAAGATTTAGTGTTATATGGTCGTAAGAGGAGAGTTAGTTTCAAATGAACCAACAAAATAATCATTATATCAAAGAAGCATGTTAGAAATCAGAAATTACATTAAGTATAAAATAACATAATAGATGCGACATAAATGGTACGTTATCTCGTGAGATCATCTTTTTTCTTCGTTTCCTTCGTTCAACTCTTTTACTAAGATCTTAGAGCAGCTCTATTGCATCAATTTTTGTTGAGGTTAAATTCACAACTCTTTTACTATAGATATTTCAAGAGGTTAAATTCACATAAAATCAAATAGTATATAAAATATAATAAAATTTTATATCAACAATGTAGATATTTGCATATTGCTTATTGATTGACATTTTGTCTGGTAATCAAGAGTACTATAAAAAATATCGTAAAAATCCTAAAGTAATGAAGCAAAAGCGAAGTAAAATGTACTTTTTCGTTATACATTTTGTTGTGATTCGTCCTATGAAACGACAAGCGTGGTTAGGGCCTTCTTATGCGACGCGGCTACTAGTGCTCTTCTTTTCGTCATCAGTCATCACTACTGCCTGCTTTTTGTTTTTCCATTACGTACATTCATATTATATTAAGATTCGTATATCGTTAACAGATTGGTTTCGATGTTCCTTACAATATTATAAATAAACTTATACGCATGCAACAAAAATATTAGCAAAACCCTCTTATAAACAGTCAACCTACTAACAACTTTGGACAAACTTTCGATGAGACAGAATTCATCACGTCAATAGTTTTTTGTGCTAAAATTTGGTGCAATAGTCATCTAAACGCGTTAAGTCTCTATCAGTTATTATTCTGCTTCACTCATCAATCAAATATCTATGTGACTCGACGAGTGTTTCTTCTTATATATTCATGTATATAGATATGAAAAAAACATATTTCTAAGTATATAAAAAAGGAAGAAAGAACAGTAATTTAAAAAGGAATTATATTGTATGTTATCTTGTTTAGCCTACCTACCTAATTAAGCATGCCATCAATCTTCAACGTTACTAGATGCTTGTTGTTATGTTCCCTGTCAATCGGTGATTTTTACGCGAACATATCATATCTATCGTTTGATGAGACTTATCATCCCTGCTAAATATATATATATATATATATATATACATACGGGCATAGACAAGCATTAATTTCTCAATAATTATAAAGTTTGATTTTGCATGTGTTGCCATTTTAGGAGTTTACATAATGCATGATGTACTATTTCAATTCTCATTAATCTTTCAATCCAATTTCCAAACGACTCATCGTAGAAGTTTTGATATTAGCTCGTAAAGATCTTGTATCAATATCTAGATTAATTAGAATAGTAAAATACTCGATTTATGCTACCCTTAATCCTATAATATTTACGTTTCGAACATTTCTACCAAAAATTTGCCAGCTTAGTTTGCATGAAACTAAAATATATAAATAAGGTCATCAGCAAGAAAATATTCGTTGATAGTATATTTGGAATTTGAAGAATTTTGGAGATAATTTTGGGAATATAAAATATAAAAATGTTGTATTTATAAATTAAAAGTGGTCCATTCATAATTCTGTCTATTTATTCATTTTATCTACAATTTATTACTCCATCCATGTCCAAAATTTTACACCAATTACTCTAAAACGATAGCTTATATATTGTTACTAAAATTAATATTTTATTTATCAGTTGGTGAATAAAATAAAAAGAAAATATCTCAGTATAAGTATCTCGTAGACTCGTACTTATAGCTTACAAAACGAATGATACGACATATCTGAATTTCAATATAAGTTAGACTCTCCTGCAATTAATGTCCAAAGTTTGTCTAGCTGTTCATAAGTTTTAAGTTGTTACTCAAAAAGCTTTACGAAACAACAAAATATTAAAAGAATCGAGACTCCTAAAAAAATATATGGAAGTAACTAATACATAAAATTGAAAGTGTATAAGGATTCGACTTGCTATCATGCTATGGCAATGGGCAACGATGGGTATCGAGAATAAACTACTTTCCTAGTAGTTACTCAAAAAGCTTTAAGAAACAACAAAATATACCGCCACCCGGATTTGATTCCTGCCCACAACGGATTTAACATCCCTTCCGTTGAGGCGCTGAACTCCACTTGTGGAGATAGTCGGGAATGTGGCTGTCCAGACACCAGAATTATCAAAAAAAAAGAAAAAAACAAAATATTAAAAGAATCGAGACTCCTAAAAAAATATATGGAAGTAACTAATACATAAAATTGAAAGTGTATAAGGATTCGACTTGCTATCATGCTATGGCAATGGGCAACGATGGGTATCGAGAATAAACTACTTTCCTAGTAGTGTGGTTCATTATTTTCTGCAAATTTATAGATATTAATACATACACTTTGTAAGTTTGCGTCAGATACAGCACTGACGTGGTATGAAAACCCATTACCAGCCAATGGGGGTTTTTGTCTTGTTTTTTTTTCTCATTGGGAGTGGAATCTTATCACATAACCATAATGAACAAGTAACTAAGCACTGTGTGCTTCGATGCATTTATACGGTTTTAAAGATCGCATTGAACATTTCTACAAGTAACTTTTTGTTTCACTTCTTTTTTTATTGACCTAATTGTTTTATCACTAGTTGCATTGCATGTCATGTTAACTACGGTAAGTCGCCTGAAAATTGATGCTATAGTTCAAGTATCATACATAGTCTTGATAGATTTGACGCAACTTGAAGACAATCAGCCTCGATTCCCATATAATAATTGTCGCTATCAGAGATATTACTGAAAGAGATATTAGAGATAAGTGAAATGCAAAACATATATATGATGTATATGTATTGAAAGTGATTAATGGAAATGGTAAGTGTGAGGTTCGTACGATGACGTACGAAAGAAAGAGATTAGGCAAAAGTGAAAATGACTTTAGAGTTGGATTCATGCTTGGACTCCATCTTCCATAACTTGGGATAATGGATTACACCTCTTCTTTTTGTGTTTAATTATAATATTATACATTCCAGACTCTATTATTTCTCATGGCCATAAACTTAATTAATATTCTTTTGTTTTTAAAGAGATGCCATTGTATATATTGGTAAGCAAGATGATGATATCAGCAAAACAACAGTTAAATATTCGAGACAAAAAGAAGAGGGAGAGGAATATACATATTTTACCTCAACGAGGCAATGGAAAATTCATTTATAACGTTTTATTTTTCAAGTGTTGTCAATAATCTACTGGTGAGTGTTTAGATGACCTAACCAAATGGTTTTGTCTTTTTTTTTCCATTATTAATCAAACAAATAAATATAATATAGATCCGATCTGATGTCTAACTGTTCCCACACATGAAAGAAAAGGACATGACACACAATAAGCTTGTCTACATGACAATCTGACCGTCTTCTCTGCAATTATACGTCAGCCAATTTTGTTTTGTTTTATTAGCACCATGATGATAATAAAAAATTCGTAAACATTCATATTTTGGGTATTAGGATGACATTAAAATGCTTGGAAAAAAAAATGAGAGAACTTTGGTACATTGTCACATAACTGCATTTTTTTTCTACTCCAACAGAGATCAATCAAAACACAAAGTGATCTGTGCACAAACTCAATGATCTCTAACTATCGATATAATGTTCCACAGAAAACAGAATAGAAATGAAAATGCGTTCTTCGATTTTAACCAATTGACTCTACTTATCCCTCTTTTCAAGGTGGGTATGTGTTACTCTATATAGTAAGTACATCAAGCCAAGTCTTTAGATGAGTTTCTTCTTGTGGAAATATCGCTTCAGATACCATAGCTGTGCACCCGCAACGGAAAGGCAAACCCCGAGTGACATTATACTGAACCAAGCCACTCTTGAGTTAGTTGCTTCACTCACTTCTCGCATCTCGGCTTCCCTGTATCCAAAAATTTGCTTTAAACAACCATACTTCAAGAGATAATAACGCTTAACCGCGAGAGAGAAAACGATTGTAGGAGGCGAAAAGAGACGTACCTGTCTTTTATATAATTAATGTTCTCACGAATCGAGTGCACTACCCCGTCAAGTCTCCTCAACTGAAGCTCAACACCCTGCAAATACACAACATTCATAACAATGGAGTTACCACATCAGAAGATAGAAAGATGATTAAGCAGACAAGAAAACGAAAAAAAAACAAAAGAAGACGAGATGTAACTTGCCTCGATCTTTTCCTTTTTAGCAACAGAGTCCCAATCCTTAGCTGCGATACCAATCTTCCAATCAAGCCCAAGGGTTAGTGGATTGGCTTGCGGATGACTGGAATCAACCCAGAAACAAGCCAAGTAGTTCCCGGTTTCTTGAGTTGTAAACGCAAACTGACCATGCGTTACATTTTCTTGGTGATGAAGATTGTTCCCATACGGAGATGTTACCTACACAAATGTAATCACATCACACAACTCAATAAACCATATCTCTTAACAAATAATAGCTTCACTCACACATGAGCCAAGTTTGCATCTTTATAACTTTAAAAAAACCTGCAAATCTCCGGAATTTCGTAAGCAGTCATCACCTTAGAGCACAAGAAACTAAAAAAGTTCACAAATTCTCCAAACAGATTGATTGATCTCTCAAAACAACACACAACAATGAGTAGAAAGACTCTTGGATCCGTACCAAGTCACCGACATAAAGTTCACAACTTTACACCTAAATTGAATACAAAGACGTTTAATTTCGTTACCCAAAACCAATCAGAACCCTATCGCGAAAGCTAACAGAGACCCAACATCAGCAAAATTGAACCGACCCCAATCTCCTCAGAAGCAAAATCGGAGACGTACCTTAGAAGAAACAGCCGGTGTGTTTTCAGGATTATGCTCATCGACGACGTAGTAATCAGCCAAGACGACGACGTTGCTCTGTATCTCCTCGGAGACGCACTTCGTCCCTCCCGTCGGCGGAATCGTCAACCATATAGCTTCTCCGTAATTCACCGTCAAGAAAAACAAAACCACCGCCAAAATCGGTGAGAGGGCAACGGTTCTTCCTTTAATCGCCATCGGAGAGTTAACGACGGTCTTCTTCTCTTTTAGCCACCCCAATTCCAAGTCCAAAAGCGCAAGGGAGAAAGTCAACAAAGTTGTCCTAAACCAAACCAAACAACGCAAAGACAAAGAGAGTTCACGCGTGCGCGTGTCTTTAACGACGCGAGTGGGGAATGTATTGGGTTTTAGGTGACTTGTTTCAACGTAAGATCAACCAATCAGATTCTGAATAATGGTCCACGTGGTGTATCTTTTTAATGGACGTGGCGCATCATCGTTTGATCTTACCTCTGTATGAATTAGCGGGTTTGTTTGGCGGCCAAAAATACTACTAGCTCATTTATTTTTCTTTCTTTTTTTTTTTTGTTTAGGCTAAAGCTAATTTATTTTTCAATGTAGCTTTTTTGTTGTTAAATGGCATTTATTCACAATAAATGTTTATAGTTTGTGTGGAGTGAAAAAAATACATGTAAGACACTAACTGAAAAAATTATTGTGATGGTGAGTTTAGTAATAAAGGCCAAGTGAATTCAACACAATTATTGGGTTTTATTGTGTGTTACTAATAAGTATCATTTGAATCACACAATTGTGTATAATAATCATTAATACATTATTCAGTTAGATTATTTGTATATTACCACTAATATATTAGCTATTTTATTTCTCAACGAACTAATTTATTTACTTTTGAAAGATATGACATTTTGGATTCTCTATGAGATTATCTGATTTTGTTCAAAATGCAAAAGATGAAACAAAAGGAGGAGTTAAAATATTTCGTAAGATGAAAACTCAAAATTTTTGCTGATAAAGGTAGATAAGCGCAAACATTACATTTGAGTTTGACAATATAATCTGGCCTGCATACTGGCAATGACTGGCAGCTATAAATTTTTAATTGGACCGATATATATTTACTCGGCCCAAACATTTGTAAATGGGCCTTGCAGCGCCTTCCCAACTATTTTTAGTCAACGATCTTTGAACAATCACAATGTAAAGACTTATTTTCTATAGAAAATACGGTAAATACGGAAAGAGAAGAAATCTTCGTTCTTTTATTTCCAAGAGAGAACATATATGTATGAGCTATTTTTTTAACGAAATGACAATTAATATGTATGGATTCTATCCTATTTTATGTCCCCACTTCAATTTTAACTTTTTCAAAACCGACTAAATCATAGATCTGGATATACAAAAACAAAGGATTTGGTGGTTGAAACTAGTTCACTGGATCCATTATACATTGTTGAACCTTCAACGTACATGTATTTAATGGAAAGAAAGAAAAAAAAAACATTCAACGTAGATCGCTTCGTCTTCCTCGAAATTTCCTTGCCATGCTGTAATATCGTAATCCTCCAAATTTATTATAAATATATACACAAATAATTAATGTAAAACTTATTGAGGTTGAGATTGTACCGTAGTGAACTCGTTAGGTCCTTGTTGAAAATTGGTACGGAAGCAGTACGGTGCCAGTTAATTCAGAATTTCAGATTATTGGGTTTTTCCATTCATCAAGATACCATTTGTTAATTTTCTGAAAGACTCATAACTCAAATATAGTGTTGTTTTCACATTTTCAGAATTAATATATCATTTATTACATCAGTGGTGTTGTTTCCACATTTTCAGAATGTGATATCGACAAACTTCTAGTTTCTTGTTTAAGTCTGAAGTTCCACTCAAATAGTTGTCAGACAAGAAAGATTGCAAGTGTTAAAACTCAAAAGTGAAAGAGAAAGAAGCGGCCACGATCCAGATGCTTCTTTCTCTTCATGCAAAAGCATATTTTTTGCTGGAAAGCTGACAAAATCCGCCCATTTTCTCTCATTCTCTCTCTCTCTCTGACATATAATTTGCTGAGTTTTGCGTAAGACCAAAGTGTGAAATCTCAAGACGAAGACAACAAAGTACCATCCCATGATTAGTCGTAAGCTTGGTGAGAAAGTCAAGGCTGTCCACATAGAACATGTCATCTCCCATCTTTTCCTACATACGATCATGTGCATCTTTGCGTGTCTTAAAGCTATATGCTTTATCATTCCCCCCTTTCTTCTTATTATTTATATCAAATCTTTAGCATATATACATATATGTTCGCATACATTCTGTTGGTATGGATCATGGAATGGATGGATACTTTATAACAAAAAGAAAAGAAAACAATACAGAAAACTTAGTCCGAAATATAGATACTGCTAAACCAGTTTGAACGAATTAAATCAACCTTAATTTTATTTTATTTATCCTAATGAATAATAATTCAAACACAAACTGTATATATTTCTTTATTAACAAATTGTGGAAGAAACAAAAATATTATCATGGGTATATGCTTAGATTTTAGAGTACGAATTAAAAATAGATTATTATTTTGGTTAAAAGATCATTACGAGTGAGTGTGACGAGAGAAAACGCGGTTTGGATTTGGGTAGCAAAGGGACAGAGTGAGAACAGCTGTAATCTGAAGTCACTCTCTTATCTTTTTTTTTTTTTTTTGAACGAAGTCACTCTCTTATCAAATTAGGCATTATCACCACCTTCTCTCACACTCTTCTGACTTCAGTCTTAACTATTTTGGTTTCTCCTTTTCATCTCTCACCATTTTTTCTTGTTAACTTTTTACTATTCCATGTTTATTACCGGCATCTATTTTTCTCTTTGGATTAGTTATCTTTCTTATATAGTACTTTTGCTACATCGAACATAACATATTGGATACACACGTTAAGGGGGTTTTTAGCAAGAGGAAAAATATAAACAATAGTAAAAGATAGTAGGTCAACAATAATGATGATACCGTTTTCAGCACCACTAAAGTTAATCACTTTTGTGATTATAACAGAATCACTGGTAACAAAAATGTACGCGATAGAGATTTAGGTTGTCACATCTCGCTTGATTATTTGAATTATGTCCGTTTAGATTTTAGTATTTTTGTGATACTTATCTCAAAATATCTAGCTGTTTTTATGTGTCTACTGATGTAAGGAAAGGCAATATCACTCCTGCTAGTTGATATTTGTGTATCTTTTTCGATATAAACAAAACATTGGTATGTTTATATTATGATTTATAAATATATATTGCAAATGGTTATAAAACATATCAAATGTATTTTTCTTAACGCTATATTTTTTTAAAATGAATGTTAAATTTAACCCAAAAAAGTCTTTTTACATATGTATGCAGTTATAGTTTATGAGCTGAATGAGAAAGAAGTAAACAGAGTACATAATTTTTTGACTAGAGATCAGACACGAACACTAAACCAGAAAACCAGACCATTAGGCTTCCGGCAATTTTTTGAACGCTATAGCCTATAGCAAGCGTATTTATTTTAATTACAGTGGCGTACGATGTCTCTATATTGTTTACGCGTAAGTTACTCACATGTCACAAAGTCACAAGCCAAGAGTAGACGTCAAATTAATATAACAATTAACGGAACTTAATTATGTAATATGGGAATTGTTACAAGGAATAACATTTATGTGCACGTTGGGAGATTTTACGAAAAATTAGAGAGTACAGCTAAAGATTAAACCCACTAGTTTAATGATCGGTAAAGAATTAACATAGACCAATAACTACCCATAATGGGGTCTCTTTCTTGGAAAGATCGTATGTGACTTAACGCGTTAAAACGTAGCTGTAATTTGTAATCTCCTGACAGTGATGATAGCTACGTATATAGTCAATAGTATAAAGGAAAAATTGATATCTCAATCTAAATATATTGTATTCAGCATCAGTCCTCGTTTTGCTCATCAAGTGGCTTCCGTACAGCTAGCTACTATATACGCTCCTAATTAACTATTCCTAACAATATTGACTCCAATCGGTAATCGTCTTTTACGACAAATATCAATCCTATTGGTAACAATACAAACCGTAAAATAAAAATATAGAGAAAAATCTAATCGTCAAAATATATATGGAATCTTCACTTGAATTGTAGAGCAACAAAATGATTTAATATAAAATAATGGTTTTCCAATAATTGACAAAAGTTTACGTGATGGCATATAACCAATTGGTATCTATATATATATTTTCCTCTAAATTCCAAGATTCTTAGTTAATATATTTTATATTGACATTCAAAATTTTAATAAGAAGATGCAAAAACTAGCAAAAGGTTAAAAGAAGGCCATGTTCAGGTTCATTGTTCGAACACTTGGGCGAAGCCTTAACATGCATCCAAATTCGATAAAATAATTAGATTCGAAAGATATAAATTTGTTTTTGTTTTTAAATGAGAAAGGAACAAAGATGTATTAATGACAATTGCAAATTTTCTATGATAAAAAAGAAAATAGAAGAAAAACACCTGTCATGCACCAAAATGTCACATTCATACAGTAGAAACCATACTATATTACATTTGACCCTATTTTAGATTTATGTCAATAAATAATATTTCATCCCTTCGTCTCCCACACCTTTCCCATACAATTCATCTCTATATATAATCTCCCCACCTCACATCAACACTCATCCAAAAATCTCTGGCCATCACAACAACAACAACAACAACAAAAACTCAAGAACAATCTCTTCATCACTTGATCAATACCACATTCCCCAATCAATATACGTATCCTCTGATCAATACACACAACAACATTACGAACCATGGTGAAACAAGAACCCAAGATCCAAACGAGTAGCAAGACGGAAATGTCTTTGTCTTCACCATCTCATTCTTCATCTTCATCTTCGACTTCGCCTAAGATCAAGAATAAGAAGAATAAGATTAAGAAGTACAAAGGAGTGAGGATGAGAAGTTGGGGATCATGGGTTTCTGAGATTAGGGCACCAAATCAAAAGACAAGGATTTGGTTAGGCTCTTACTCGACAGCTGAGGCAGCAGCTAGGGCATACGATGTTGCACTCTTGTGTCTCAAAGGCCCTCAAGCCAATCTCAACTTCCCTACTTCATCTTCTTGTTCTCTTTCTCAACATCTTCTTGATGAAAAGACCCTTATGTCCCCCAAGTCTATCCAAAGAGTCGCCGCTCAAGCTGCCAACAGCTCATTTGACCTTTTCTCCCCTTCATCCTCAACTTCTTCTTCATCTGCCGCCTCGTCACCGTCAGATCAAGAACAGCATCATGATAATAATGATGATGACGGGATGCAATCTTTGATAGGATCTTTCGTGGACAAGCATGTGTCTTTAATGGCTCCATCATCATCATGGTATGATGATGAACATAACGGCATGTTCTTCTTCGATGATGGAGCTCCGTTTGATTACTCTCCTCAATTGAACTCGACGACAAATATGGTCGATGAGTACTTCTACGAAGATGATGATATTCCGCTTTGGAATTTCAGTTGATCCGACGGTCCAGAATACATACTTTAATTTATATATATTTATCATTTTTAAAATTCTTTTACTATGTTAACTAATTTACCCTTGTCGTAATTATACTCTTTTCAAGTTGTTTGTTGCTTGGAGAGAATTGACGACCATTATATATGATAACTGACTGTACAATGTAACTGAAGGTTTTATATATCAATATTGGGACCTATCAAATTTTCAATACGCTGGGATGTAAAATATGTGCCTAGGAAGATCACATGAACAAGAGGCCTTTTTTGTCACTTCTTTGACTTATTCATGTGGCTTTTCCTTTTAAATCAATTATATTAAAAAAGAAAATAATAATAGTGTCTTGTATTGTAAAGATATATACTTTGCAGTATGTTCATGAAATATATCTGATGTTTAATACTAGATCTGATTTTGTTTCAATTTTCAACGGATTCACGTGTATATATGTCATATGTGCTGCCGAGGCTAACAAAACGTAATGATTTTGCAATCCAGCACATTACATTTGCTTTGAATTCCTTATTTTGGTAAGTGGTAAACGTGATGATGTATATAATTAAGCATCATTAGTTACAAGACAATAGACATAGTTAATAATGGTAAAGTTCTTTCGATAATAAGATAACTATATACAAATTAATTGCTAGTTAGATGTGAGTAACCTTTTCCCTATGTCTCTTCCTAATTTATTCATTAGTTGTTTGTTGGTAGTGTACTATATATATATATATTCAGAGGAATCTTACTGTTTCATGTGCCGTGGAAAAGTTTGGTATGGCAAATAATGCACACATTGCTTGGGGACAAAGTTCATATCTTTGAAACTTGAACTATTTTATATAAATAAATTTTGTTTCAATAATTTCTCTCGTTTTGCTTTCGTTTTCCTCTTTCATGGAGGTACAACAGAATCGCAGTTTAAGTGATATCTATACATAACTTTATATATATATATATATATATATATATATATAACAAATATAGATATTATATGATTCACTATAATCACCCACCACTTCAGACTGATTTTAAATGTTTAAGAGTACTCTAATTAATTTAAGTTTTTTTTAATAACATTTTTAATTTATTTAAGTTATGAAACGACAGTTGATTACAATTTAATTTTATCTAATGGTAAGAATCCTTGCCTTATTTTGTCATTTTGGTTTTACCAACAAAACTATACAGGTTCGTTAAAAGAATAATTGATCGCAACTTATAAGATCGACATTGAATTGTAATCCTTAGTCAAATTGAGATTTGAGTTTTAATTTATGTAAACGTGTAAAAAGAATAGAAAAAATAGATATTTCAAGACGTGTTGTTTCCCTTTAACTCAATGGTGGCTGAAAATTTAAAATGCACTCAAAATGTTTGAATCTGCTGTCTAATAACTTGTAGTATCATAGTGTCAAGTGTGACTAATTGCGAATTCAAGTTGGCCCCCAACCTCTATGATCAAATTAAATTTTATGTTTTATGACTTGATCAAGTTTGCTCCAACCTCTATGCTCATTTTAACATGGTTCTTGTTCCTAGTGTGTGGGTGTAACGATTTCGATATTATTTTCGTGGTAGAGTAGATGTACTTGGTCTAATAGTTAAGTATTCAGATCATATTCCATGAATCTGGATTATACGAATACCATATATATGTATAAAGAATAAATGATGTGAGTAAGAGTATGATATATTGGTCTTAATATGACAAAAAAAAGGGAAGATATTATCCTTTATAATAGGACATGGTTATATGGGACCCCATACTTAAGAGGATAACGTATTTTGATAAGACATTCATATCGCTTCAACTTGGAATTTTAATTTGTAGTACATTGTATAGAATTTATTTGTCAAGGGGACATCTAAACTCCAGTACTTAGTTAGGATTGTTCATGAAGCCACATGACTTGTCTCCTGCTCAATTCTATTTGGTGACGTGGGCTGCGACATCCATGGGCTTTTGGGGCTCATTATCGATTTTTCCCCCACCTTATGAATATTTGAAATATTGGCCGGCCGAGTTAAAACCAGAACACAGCAAAAAAATTTGTTTTAAAACTATCTATTAGGATAATTTTGCCAAACATATTTTTAAAATTACTGATTTCTAAATAAAAAAAATATATAATTAATGTTATTTGTTCCGAAAAAGCTACAATTCACTTACCAAGTTTTTTTCTAAAAAGCCTCTCTTTGAAATTCCGAGAGGACTGAGTATGCGTGTACCATTTGTAAGATTATATACTGTTTTATATCATTGCTTTCTTTCTAAGATCCTCTTTGTTTGCAACTTTTATTTTTGGACTTACTAGAAATTGCTAGAAATTTTAAAATATGTTAGATTTGCAAGGTTTTACAAAAAAATTAGAACCAGGCCTATCAAATAAATGGGCTTATGAATTGCATTGCGCATAGAAAATAGGCACACCTTAACTGAGTTCAGTTAGGGCTTTTTGTAAAAGCCTTTTATAAACTGCGCGGGACTACAATGCGGGCGGGTATTATAAGAACTTCAGTTTTCGAATCATTAAATGTGTACAGTTGTTTAGCGTCATCGATAAAAAAGTAGCAAATAGGAAAACCTGTGATGATGTTTCTTAAGCTCTATTTTGCAAAAGTGCTGTTTGAAATAAATTATAGTAGTTGGCAAAAAAAATAAAAATAAAAATAAAAAAAAAATTTAAATTATAGTATAAGCAACAAAGAAGTTTTAAAACGAGTAATTATGGTCATGTTTAAGATAATCAATGAATAGATTATCAAAGAAAGTCAATATAGTCGACTGGATTAGGTTTTAATTACCTTTTTGAATCACTACAAAAAGTTCCATTGGTTCGTGTCTTTTCTCGACCAGTTTCCTACTGTACTTATCCTGATTCTAAAAATTGGCGGCGGATGACAGATTTATAATTATTTACTTGACGTATTGAATAAGAAAAATTCGATACTTCTTTTTCTTTTTTATCACAGAAATAAAACAGGGTTTTTTTTGTTGTTGGTCGCTTTCAAAAATCAGTAGCTACCAAACATGCGACGCCAAGCTTTGCAGGCCAAACACTTTCGTATTGAGAAAAGAGACTTCGTAGCAAAGAATTGTTTGCTAGTAAAATTATGATAGTTTTATATGCATGTATAACTGAAGTAGAGTTAAAGGTCATGTGCTTTGTCTTCTAATTCTATACCAAAGCCCGTTGTGGCGTTGTCCATTTACTTTATAAGTCGTATGAATATCATAATTATGTATGTGCCTTGAAGAGTTTTTGTTATAGTAATAAAAACAAAAAACGAAAAGCGTGATCATAAGCATATATATGTTACTATGTAGTATATATTTGTCAGAAGCACAATTCCATGTGTTTTTGCAATAATTTGTAACTAGTTAACATTCTAAATGTAATTAAAACTCTACTATGTTAAAATTAATCATTGCATTTTGACCCAACCAAAAATCTTAGTTGCATTTTAAAAGAAACTACATGTTCAGTCGTAAAGGTAAACAATTTCCGTTAATCTGGTTGTTGTTATTGGAACCCACAACATTTGTGGAGATGGAGATTTTTTTAAAAAAAATGGTTGATTGAACTGTAAGCAAAAAAAAAAAAAAGGGTGATATCAACATTAAATTTTATTTTTATAAAGGTTACTGGGGAGATGACCCAACGTCGAACAAATAAACGATTTTTATAAAGGAAGATGAGCCAACCAATTGGGCAATTGTCAATGGCCCATAGCAAATTGACAAACTCCAAATTTTAGGACATCAAATTGAAAAGGCGACTTGAGTTTATTTGTTTAAATTATGCAAGTTGTAATTATGTTGTCTGCTTGCATGTTTGTAGTAACCTACTTTAAAAGATACAAAGTGAAGAGATCAATGCTCCAAAAAAATCATATAATAATAAAGAAAGAAAACAAAAAGTGAGGATAAATTCAATAATATTTGTAAGCATGATGATGATTGAGTTGGAGAGGTTTACTTTTCAGTTCATATTTGAATTCAAATAATGAGAAGTTCAAAAAACATAAACTACCGAGCGTTGTTAGAGAGTGGAGATATACTAGTATTTTAGTATCTATAAAACACACACACACCCACATATATATATAGCTAAAACGACTACACATAAATTTAGTAGTATGATGATAATTTAATCAACTGTACCATTTATGGAACCACGATTTTTTCATCATATCATTTATCCATTACTTTAGAGTTTGTCAACATGCCTCGAGTACGTTTCTATTGTCGAGTATGACTCGTATCGAATTTGGCTTGTTTAATGGATTCATAATGTCTTCGGTGGTGTTCGAGTGTAAAGTATGCGTGTTCGAAACTTAAGCCAAATCCAAATTTGTCATATCTGAACCCGAACGAACCGAAAGTTATTTGGTTTAGTTCAGCATCATCTTCCCAAAAAAAACTAACAACTCGATGTCTATTAAGCAGAACCGAAATTTCCAAATATCCAACCATAATAAAGAGGTATGCTGAAATAATGGATATTATGAGTTCTGCTTATTTCTCATAATATTATTATTTCGCATAGATGTAACTTCGAAGACTTAGATTGACCAAGTCATTAATTTTTTGTCAGTATGGCACCCCATTGGACCAACAATTTCAGCAATCCATGCATTCTTTTTTGTAATATAATCTTATCGATATGTATTAAATTAAATATACATCCACAAAAATTAATTTCAAATATAATAAAAAACGCACAAGTCATAACAATGATTATTCGAGTAGTTGCCATTTACATTTTAATAAATTTTGCAATCAAAGAGGCAGAGACATGCATGCCGAAACAAGCATTCCTCTTCTGACTTCTTTCATCCACAATGTTTTAGCTTTTTGAATCTTAAGGTGATAGATTATTTTATCATAGTTACTAGCAAATAATGTAAAGTATAGGTCGATCTTTTTTCATAAAAAAGTTTAGGTCTTATAGATCAATTATTGACGATATGTATGTCTCTATTTAGTACGTTATGTAAACTTCATATGCTGTCGACCATTAAAGAAATTAAAATATACTCCATGCATGTATAATATATGTTAGAACTTAGAAGTCTTGTTAATTTTTTCTTTTTATATCCTAAAAGCTTACTCGTAGCTAAAGATTCAAACTAATATTTAGACCCAAAAAAAAAAAGATTCAAACTGATATAGATATATATATGCGCAGTGCATTTTTTTTTAGGGGAATCTGTAGACCAGTAATTTTCTCTCTGCAGGATAATTAATTTATGTAGAGTAGTTTAGCGATTTCCAAGTTTGAAATTCAACATTTGAGTCAAAATGCTGTCAGTCAAATTACATGCGCGCGGGGATGTATGAATAAATAGAGTTACATGAAGAGATGTGTTGCTTTAAAATAAACTATACTCCTCTGTTTTTACATGAACAGACGGGTTGCGTTTTATATCTTAAAAGCTTACTCGTAGCTAGTAATTTGTATTGCTAGCATATTTCCTCTTCATTTTTTTTAATTTTTTTTTTTGGGAGGGGGGGGGGGGGGGTTTTTTNTAAAAAATTTTAAATGCACGTTTTACTAATTACTGTTAATAACATGTGTTTCAAGATCTATTAATTGAAAATATTTGATATTTTATACTTGGTATTCGTTTAATAGTTGTTAGAAAATGTAAAATGTGAGAAGGTAAATTATTTTTGAGTAAATACTATATGAATTATATTTTATTCTGTGTGAAAACACTAGAATTTTTTTTAAGTAGAGGGTAACATATCATATTACTTGGATGTTTTTCCCCAATAATTATGAATATATCAAATATTAAAATATGTATCTACATTTTTTATTTTTTTATGACCGTAAATAATCCTTTTCTTTGATCAGAGAACGTGAATAATTTATTAGGTAATATTTGATCATAGTGCTTTGTGTGTCGAATGGTCTATTTATCCATCTCATAATTAGTTTGATAATTTCTAAGAAGCTTAAATAGCTTATGATCAGTGTTGTAAATATTTGGAAAAAAGGTTAAAATAACGTTGTACAGAAAGTATTACTATACTAATATCAAACTTTGCCAAAATACAACTATTATAAGTTTTGTTTACAAATTATAAAATACACAATTCTTCAGTGTAAATAAATCTGAAATTAATATGTTGTTATTTTTTAACCTATGCTTGGAGTATTCTGATGCCAAGGGAGACCAATCCAGCAAGAAACCATGTGATCAGTGGCGTACATAATTTTATAAATATAAGAGAGGAAAAGGATAAGGATATAAATCATATATAAAACCCAAATGATATCCTCAATATATGATGATCGATAAGGACACATGGCTTCTTCGACATTTCTTTTATGCGACGAAACATGTATGCATCGGATGTGTTATTGTCGACATGCCGTAACCAAAATACTTTTGTTATTGTAGTCTATTTTCTATGATTGATTAAGAAGTTTAAAATTCTTATCCATATCCATAATGATATAACTAAGTACACATTGCTGTCAAATTCAAATTTCAAAGTACCAAAAAAGAAACCGATTAATGTTTTTTTTTTAAAAAAAACATTTCAAATTTGCCTTTTTTACTGAAGGCAATACAAAATGAAGCGTTGAGATTGACGCCGATTCGCAAAATCAATAAGATGTTGATACATAAAGTTACTAAAAAAATTTCGAAATCATATAAACATCCACAAATTTATGAAACCAAAAAAAACACACGTAAAGGTATGAATCATGAATCACAATTAACAAATAATATTGTTGTTTATTTTGCAGACGGATTCAAACTCGCCTAATATTTGGAACAAAACTAAACTGCTAAGTGTTAACTCTGATATTGCAAATAATTGAAAATTTTTTAGAAAACAATAAGAGTTTCAGCTAACGTAATTATTAACAATCAAGAAAACAAAAATCGAATTATTGCATTGTTTTTTTGGGGGGGATACTTGGAGAGCAGAGACCATAAATATGTTGTGGTATCAATGCAAATGCAATTGATATTTTCTGGATCACGACATTGGCTTATTAGTTTAATCGATATGTTTTGGGGAATCACAAGCTTAGCGCCGAACAAGAATCTTCTCATCCTTCTCCCATATTAATTTTTGTTTTTCTTGGGCAACCAAATTATAATAAACAAATTGCCATCTATTGTGTAGTATCTTAAAAAAAATGTCGACATGTCAGTGATCCAGATCAAGATCATGATATCAATCAACATCACTTCTTCCTAAAGATTCGATGAAAACCAAAAAAAAGAAAGAAAAAAAGCGCCATCATCAAGTCATTGATTCACAAAATACTAAAAGACACCATCTTCTTCATCTTTCTTCTTCTATTTACAGATTGTTGTTACAGAAGTAAATAAAGATGGAATATTACTCTGTTAAAAACCTCTGAAACAAGCTTTTTCATTCTTTTAGCTCAAATCAGGGTTACAGAGGAAAACCGGTAATAAAACCGAAAACAACAACAAACCAACAAAAAAAAGAAATTTACAATTTGTTTTTCTTTCTTTCAACCCAAATGTTTCAACTTTGACAAAATTTACCATCCATCTGATTCTGAACGGCTTTAACTGCAGCCACTCGTGCAGCCGTTGCAGCCTTATTAGCTGCAGCCACGGCACGACTCACTTGTTCATCTACTCGTCTCCGGTTCACTGCCTTATTCGCCGTTTCTCTAGCAGCCTGAACCGCTCTTCGAACTTGCTCGCTCGTAGGATGAAGGAAAGTCACAAGATTCCCTGAATCCCACTCACCAGATTTAGCATCACCGGTTCTAAACGAGTATGCACCATATCCTTGCTTGCGACCTTCATGCCACGCTCCTTCGTAACAATGACCATTAGCAAAACGATACACACCAAACCCATGGATCTTGTCTCCAAAGTACTCTCCTGCATACTTATCTCCATTTCTACACACATAAACCAAAACAATACAAAATTTAAAGATTTCGTTTTTAAAACTCACCACACAAAATAAATAAATAAATAAATCAGATGATTCTATTTACCTGAAATGGTAAGATCCAAGGCCATGTTTGACACCAAATCTTGATTCTCCAACATAAGAGCTACCATCAGCACAAGATTGAACACCAAAACCATGGCTTTGACCATTAAGCCACTCACCAGCGTAGCAATCACCAGTGTAGAATCTATAAACACCATAGCCATGTCTAAGACCTTGCCTATACTGACCTTTGTACCTACTTCCTCTAGCCCAGCTTTCGATGCCATGACCATCGTATCTCCCATCGACCCAATCACCTTCGTACCTTCCTCTCACGAAGTAGTAGTAAACACCACTCCCATTGCATTTCCCTTTGTGAAACTCCCCTTCGTAGAAATCTCCATTGCTGTAGAACTGAACACCTTCTTTAACGAACCGCTTCACTTTCTTCTCCGGTTTAGATTCCGTATCTCCGATGTACCACTGAACCGGTTTCGACTGGTTCTTGCTCTGAAAGCCGAGGCTTCTCGTGGCTTCGTCGCAGAGTTGTTTGATTGCGACTACGGTTTGGTTGAGGAGTGCGATGTTCTTGGAGGCGAAGAAGAGAGCGACGGCGACGAAGATCAAAGCTAGGAGGAAGTTCTCGGAAGTGAGAAGCTCGTTGGTTTGGGAGAACACGACGAAGAAGAAGAAAGACGAGAGGCTGAGGAAAGACAGAGATACCATAGTGAAAGCTAGACCCGGGTTAATTCGGTTTAACCCGGTTCGAGGACTTGACCCGAATGGTTTTGGTGGTTTTCTCCTCTGCTTCTCTTCTTTCTCTCCGGCTTCTAGATCTTGTTTCTGGTGAGACACTTCGCTGAAATCTCCTTCGGCGATTGTGTTTAAGCTTATAAAAGACGATCGTACCGTCGACGATGACCGGAGCAACGATGACTGTGTCCTCGTCAGCTTCGCCTGTCCTCCTTCCATTACTTTTCTTCGAGATGACAAACACGAAAACAAACTTCACGATCACAACCCAAGTTCTCGATTTCTCCGGCAATACTCTAACCGCCGGTTCACCGTCGTAACAAGCATCACGTAACAAGATAGAAGATCCGTGACTCCCACGAAAACGTCGAGTACGGTGGTTGATTTCGCTCTCCTCGTTATCACGATTTTCCCGGTACCGGAGAAATGTTTTTAACGGCGAAGCTCACTATGTTTAGAGCGAGAGAGGGAGGGAGGAGAGAGAGAAGAGACAGGAGAGTAGAACTGGACCGGGTTTGGTCTTATTTTTAAAGGAGAGGAGAGATGGAGTTAGATTTATTATGGACCGTTGGATGAACATCTGACGGTTGATTTATCAAAGAGGTTAAGGATAGCCGTTGGATGAGAAGGAAGAGAGGGGTCCCCGGTCATGACGGGAATATATTGGTCGACGGATCCAAACATGAACGGTTTTTTAGCTTTACTGTTGCAAAGCTGGCACGTGCCACTACACACACTGTCATAGATTAATTACTACTAGTAATTAACCCTTTTCTCTTTTTTAGGCCGCTAAGTAATTGTTGTTTCTATTTATTTATTTTTAATAGATTGATTTTGCAGAAAAAGTTTCTGCTTTTCTACAAAATTTTCTAGTTTTTTTCCAATATTAAATTGATTGGATCGAAAAGAAAATGATTTGGACATCAGAAGATTTTTATAGTTTTCCCTTTTTTTTTCTGGACTGTATATTTTCAACACAACGTGACATTTTTTCCCGGTTAAACAAAAAACAAAAAATAACGTATCGAATTTGAATATATTTTTAAATAGTAAAATTTTGTGTTGGTGGAAAGAATGAAGCATTGTATGTATCGAGTTTTATTTTTGTAGTATCTTGTTATTTAAATATATGATTAGTTATTTACAGAGTTTTGTGTTTTGACTCAATTTCTTTTTGGGATATAGTTACCAAACCAAATAAGCTGGATTAAGACATAATTCTGAGTTAAAAAAGGATTAGTCTTAATAGGCTTCAAAATTGGTTGGTTCAAATTAGCATACCTATATTGAACATTCGAACGTGGCAACGTCTGTATACTATTCATGCAGTAATATTTCGAGTTTGAACTTCTACTCAAATATATAGTTTATTCTAAAAGTTTTGGTTCATTTAATATTTTCAAATACAAACATTCTTTTAGCCATGATGACTTAGTTTTTGTGTGTGTGTGTGCGCAAACTAAGACTTAGTTTGAAGGGGGAAAAACTTTGTTTTTCAGATTAGATGAAATTTATTCTTGTTTTGTGTGTTCGTGATGTTGAAATTTATCTACTTTATATATAAAACAAACCATTTATTTAAAAATCACACATAAACGCCACCTGTAAAGTTTATGTTTTGAGTTGATTGAATAATTTAGAAATAACGTATAATTTCAGAAGTTCAAATTTTGAATACATTTTGGGTTTAAAACTGGTTTCAGGTTATCACATTATATCATATTCAAAAACAAATAAAATATTACTATACTTTGGAGTGGGTAACAAAAATTTGGTTTGAAAATGAGTTTTTTTTTGCAACCAGAAACTAAGTTCTTCGTCCAGTTAAAATAAACTAGATCAATTTAATTTATCTAAATTAAACTTTCATACTAATAAACATACATAGCGCCACGTCACCACACATAAGCCAGCTCTACTGTTCATGCATATACAGTAGTGGTATTATCGACTTGTGTGTATCAGATTCAACAACGTCGTTGAATTCGTTTTATTTTTGGTAAGAAATCTGGTGGGTGATCTGCCAGCAGGATGGTTGAAATCGATTAATTACTATATGTATACGGAATTGTTTTTCTTTTTGTCAAAAGAAATATTAATGGCGAAGAAAATTAAAGAAAGAGGGGTTGGATCAAATCAAGTTATTGTGTGAACAAACCATTTCTCACCAAACATCCCGTTTGGTGTTAGGAAGTGTATAAATGAATAAACTTTGGTTGTTCTGTAAATGATAAATATATAACCGATTGTTATATATAGTTAGATGAAACGACATAGAGAACGATCGAGAAGGCAACAATCTATTTTCGTACTTGTCAAAATCACACAACCATAGGATAGTTGCCATGATACTATCTCCATTTGATATCTTTAATTAAACGATCGATCATTACTTATTGCAAACAACATTGGATTAAAAATGGATTAATAGGATATTATTATCTAAACCAACGTCTATTTCAACGAGATCTAAAGTCAAACTCTGTTCATTCACGTTCATTTAACTTTCGGCTTCGGTAAGGACAATTATAACGAACCTATGGGTGCTTGGCATATAGTTACTGTGTAAGAAATTATCACACATCAAAAGGGCTCTCCTAGTTTTTTTTTTTTTTTTTTTTTTAACTTGTCAAATGTTTTGGGTCTAAATGTTAAGAACTTGTCAAATGTTACTTTCTTATATATCAAACTGAAACTCTTGGCACAAGGATTACATTGGATATGCCAAACCGATCACATGAGTTTTTATTGCCAGACCAAAATTTTGAAACAAAAACGAATTCCCATCTAATTTGTGGTAGTTGATTTTCTATCTGGAGTTTGGTCTGCATGTAAAGTATTATGGTGGCCATCTTTTTTTTGTGCGTGTGCTGTAGATTCTGAATCATTGTGAGAAGAGAATTGAACTTTCAATTCGTAGTTCAGGTTCAGGTTTTGGTCTTCTTAACCATTTTCATGAATAAAAATGAAGAAGAAATAAAGCACCGGCGTACGAATATGTTTCACTACTTACACATGATAAACTTTTTTGTTTGCTAAGGACATGTTAAAGATGATAACGACAACCTCGTATATATAATAGACCAACGTATCAGTTCCCACCATTCAATTTACATATACTGTTCTAGTAAAAAGAAAATTTAAGCTCTTGGTACAATGATTACAGACATACCACTAAACAAAACAAACTTATCTATAGTTAAAAATAAAAATGATTAAGGACATAGATTCATCCCATGAATTTTTCGTTGCCATATCAAAAATTGAATCGAGAAATAATTTCCATTAAATTTTGTTGTATTTGAGTTTCAAAAGCATTGGTTTTCTTTTTGAGAAGTTTGAACTTTCGTAGCTTACTTTTGGTCTTAATGAAAGAAAGAACAAAAAAGCACCGGCGTAAGAAAACGTTTCATTACTTACACATGACAAAGTTTTATTTGGGTACACATGAATAAAGTTGATAAGAGAACATGAGTTCGTGTATATTTATTTTATAATAATAGATCAAAAAAATTATCAGCTTCCTTGTACTGTTGTCTGTTGTAGAAGTTAAACATTATTCCTTTAAGTTGTGTGTTTCTGTCCAAGCCTGAGATCCCTAAATCGAGAGATCATGCAGTACAATATTTTCACAAAGTAGTTTCGACGATATAGCATTCAAAACTTTCCAATACAATTATTTTCTCTCATTATTGGCCTCAATGTACGTTTTAGATGCTAAGAAAAGTCCACTTTTACAAATTTCGAATATTAATAATTTGGATTTCTACCTAGGATTATCCAGTTAGAAAAAAAAAATCGTTGTTTCTCTTATAAAATATAAGTTGCCATCTGATCACATTCTACGCAGCATGTAAAAAATTATTATTAGAGATTTAATCATGGAACGAGGATATGAAGCACAATCATTATGTATGTCCTTTCTTCCATTGCTTTCATAGGCAATGACATAGTTATCCTCCCTCTCATTCTTACCTACTATGATACAACAGGAAACAAACATATTTAGGGCTTTCACGTTATACCCTATATATATTAATTTAGAGGTTTTGCTTTTTGTTACTTTAACAACTACGAAACACTGGCAAATCAAAATTTAATACAGAACTTTTGACAAATTACATTCGGTTTGCAGCAAAACGAAAAAAAAAAACAATCCATATTTCAAAGCGTAACAAAAATATAAGGATTTTGGCATCGGGGCCTAGCTAATAACATCCATCGCCATGAAAGACGTGAAAGATAAAAACGCATTGTTACTTATCTTGATCAGATTTCACTTTTCTCTCTCCATAATAAGAAAAAACTGAAATCGCAAAGATATACAAGATTACTTGTTTTAGGCTCCAATCAAAATGACAGCGGGAATATGGTCTCTCGAAGTGATCAGTTTTGGGAAATCCACTATCAAGAGGTTAGAAGAAATATATAAAATCGTTCACTCAATACAATCTCTCTTTCACTCGTATTCCCCCAATTTCGGTAGGTAAAAAAACAAAACGAATAAAACTCTAACAACTTCCCAAAAGTTTCGGCTTCTCCTTTCATACCTGCAAGTCTTGAAGCCTTCTTCCCTTAATGACTCTATCACCAACCTGCAACAACTTCAACGAAAAATCTTCTAGATGAATCCGACCCATTCTATTCGAAGCCCAAGATTTTGATGTGAGGCCATAAACCCAACAAGTGCGATAAGAGGCCATATTCATTCCATTCAAAAGAACAAGCTATATATATCAAGAAGTTAACATATAACAAGCCATGATTACATCTTCTCTTTTTTTTATGTCGAACCAAAGCATCGGTAAAAAGCACATTGCAAAAGATATAGTGCACGAGGACAAGGACAAGTATAAAGCACGTAAATAAGGAGAAAGTAGATGATTTTTATTGAATGAGAATAATAGATAGATACATATATGTGTGGCATATCGATCAATACAATTATAAGAAACATCATATGTAGTTTTTACAGAAAAGCGACAATTTGAGCTTTTGTACTTAATAATCATCGCATATTATACCAAAATATCTGCAGAATCTTGCTAAGTCGCCATCATCACCTGGAGGGACGATGTATTTCAGACCAACTGGGTTTTCATGACAGAGCTTTTTACAAAGTTTCTCACAGATGTCAGGAGTCCCATTTTTTACCACTTTCATGCATTGCTTTGGGATACAATTTTTAACACACGCATCTATTGTTTTCGAATAAGAGATTTGCGCCGAAAAGATTATCGTGGTTAACGCAATAATCATTAAGACACTGCATATATTTTTCAACGATAGAGACACCATAATATAGGAAATGTGACACGTTTGCGAATGTTAAAATGTATTGGGAGTTTTTGTGTGTGTTTAGTTTTGTGAAATATGAGTTGGTGAGAACGTTGTATGGACGTGTGTGATTTATATAGCAAACAGAGGTTAATCAATTTTAGAAGTTGTTTGTACAGTTCAGAGGTTAATCTGTTTAATTTCTTGTTTCTTTCTATTGGATCAAATATATCAAGTTATGTACTTCTGGACAATGCAGTTGTGTCATATTGTTTTGGCATTCGAAAGAGTGACTGCTAATTTTAAATATTTGAAAATTTCACCGTACACAAATCTATATGTCAATCTCCCTTTTAGTTTGTAACCACAGATGTATATAGAGTATACATAATATATTTTGAGTCAAGATATATATAGAGTATATATAATATAGACATTCTCTTAATTTTTTTTTTTTTTAACATTACGCAAAATATATATACGTTCTCTTGAAGTATTTGCGACTTGTGTAATATACCTTACGCAAAAGATAAAAACACCGAAGTGATAAGATATTGCATGCATGATAAACAATTAACGATCCCGAAGTTATCCCTTCCTTAACTAAATATTTCCAGATTTTTTTTTCTTTTCTTTTTGTAAAGACGAATGTATTCAAAGATTTACTGTAAGAATGTTTCGTTTCATAATACCTAAATTTAATATTTTTATAGTGTCCGTACCGTATATAGGTTTCTTTTTTTTCTAGCCTTATTTTAGGTGATTTTTCTATTTTTAATTTAAACATTTTATACGACAAATAAAAATTTAAAGGCCCTATTTTACTTTGGACATATTTGTCTTAGAAAAAAATATTTAGCTTTAAAAAAAAACACTCCTAGCACGTTTGTCTTGATGAATCAAATCCTATTTAGAAAAAGAAACACCTTGACAAGTCAAACTGGCTTTGAAAAATCACAATCGATTTACAAAAAATAGACAACCAAAACAAACCCACTTCAAAATCAAAATGAAAATTATATTGATCTGAGTCATTTGACGATAGTACTAACAGCCCGTAAACGTAACTAACAGTATAGTATTAATTCATGACTAACAAATTAATAATGCTATACTCGTCATTGTTTATTATTATTATTATTATTATTATTATTATTATTATTATTATTATTAT
>OVBI01000143.1:0-86265 GCA_900406495.1 Sisymbrium altissimum
TGTCCATCTCAGCTTCATAGTCTTTATTCTACTTAACGAAGAATCTGCCCCGAGAAAGTCATTCACCTAATCGACTCGAAAACCAGTACTAACAATGTGGATCAGATTAATGATTATATGCTTTCGCAGTTACCGGGTAATGCGTTCATGCTTAGATGTTAATCGTTTTCTCTTTTCATCCCATAGCTATTAGCTAATTTATGCACATATATATTAACTACAATTTTGTCTAATATCATATCAGGTGAAGAGAAAGTATATCTCAGTGCTGACAGTATTTCTCCATCGCATTCACACCCAAGTGATTACATGCGATATCCTCCAGAACTTTTGAATAGCATCAAAGTCTCCGGATTGCCTAGCCATAGTTTGAGGTTGAAGGTCGGTGTTCCTGTCATCTTACTTCAGGACATTATGCCTAACAATGGATTATGTCTTGGGACAAGACTTCAGATTACACGAATCGGTGGTTTTGTGCTTGAGGCTAGAATTTTAACAGGTGCTCAGACTGGTGAGACCGTGGTACTTCCTAGGATATATTCATCTCCAACGGACGAAAATTTTCCTATCAAAATGCGACGTAAGCAGTTTCCTGTGGCACTTTCTTTTGCAATGACTATAAGCAAAAATCAAGGAGGACAATCACTTTCCAAGATTGGTATATATCAACCAAGACGAGTGTTCTCTCATGGACAACAGCTGTATGTTGCTATATCCAAAGTGAAGACTAGAGATGGTTCGAAAATTCTTATTACAAATAAAGATAGGAAACCTCATGAAGAAACCACAAATGTTGTGTTCAAGGAGGTAGGTGTTTCAGAATAGTCAACAGGTGTTAGACTGTTTTTACTATTTCAGGTTGCAAACTGATTGTTTTTACGTCTTTTTGGTTTTCATGGTTTTTATAATGGTTTGACTATTTCAGACTATAATGTTCTTATTCGATTAATGTTTTACATCTTGATCTATTTTAGTTTGTTTTTGCGTCTGGGCTGGTTTTTAAAACAGCATCAAACTCTGGTTTGGCTGTTTTTTAAAGTAGCATCATACTTTGGTTTAGTCGACAATATCTTCATATGCCGGAGATTAAATAGTTAGTTTATGATACATAGAGCTCGATAAACAGTTTATGTGTGAAAGACCACAAACTGCAGATAGTACTATTCATTTGAAAAGATAACACAGTTTAACTTTTTTGGTTTTAACAAACAAAGACCATATCTTATAAATCTGATTTCTACACATCAATTCATTATTATTGACACAACTTATGGCTGCTTAACACATATACTGCCACTCCACTGCGGAAGTGAACCTTATATGTTCTTATCTATCAGTAAATTCAAACTCAAGTGATGAATTGATAATGAAGTGAACAAGGCATCTAGAAGGAATCTGAACTGCAATCTGAGGTAGTAGTAATAAAACACTACGAAACATATTTATTCATGTTAACATCTACTGACCTCGACGTGAATGAATATTTTCGCATAAACACACATTATAATTCATGCAAATTTGGAATCTAAAACCAGAGTACCAGACTAATAGTGGATTAGAAAACGTATCTTCTCGTTCCTGACAGTAACTGCAAATCTCAGATTTGAAGCGAAATATTATGTTGTATCGAAGAATAAAGATTTCTTACATCCTGATACCAATTTAGTTATCAGCCTCTACAAACAATCTGTAACCATATTGGTACCGCAGGGGAAATAATAGCATCAACTATCGAAAATGATCAGAGCACAACAGCCGGAACAAGTTATGAGCCATGTTCAATCTTTGAGATATGGCCCAAAGTTACCAATAACATAAATCAGGCGTACAAAGCTTTAAGCAACTGAACCCAAACGGGCTTTAGCACAGATAACCTGCAATAAATGGCCCGGAAGGATTCTCGAATAATGATTTTTTGTTTCTGTTCCTAATGAATTTAACATTCAAAAAGTATATATACATTGTAATAATAAAACAATGACCTGAACTCTTATAAGGTTAGGTGCATTGAGATGATAATATGAATTGCTTTAGACAACAAGAAAAAAGATTTCGTTGAGCTGTGTTTCCACTTTTTCTATGCAATTTATGTACAATGAGTTATTCACACTATTTATTTATAATAGAAATTATTGATAAGCGATATATATGATTCGATCTTAAAAGATTTGCGTAGCGAGGCTTATATTAATCTATGTTTAAATTAAGATTAAATTTTCCTTATGAATGAAGTCATTTACTTAACAATTATATAGTTAAGTGGTCCAATGGTTCATGGTACGTCAAGCGCATCATTCATATATATTTTAATTGTATCAGACGCAATGGTTCCATCAAAACTACACTGCACACACAAAATATATAGACGGGTACCAAACAACTAGGCGCAAAAAGAAATCTGATATATGATCAGCATGCTCAAAACTATGTAGTAAAATAAGAAGTGTGGGCTAATTAACCGATTAATATTATTACGGTCTAAGATTCAGGATCTCTTAATTACAAAAATAATAATTAATAAGTAAATAAATAAGAGTTTATTTAACTAGCTATAAAATTATAGGAATAGTTGACCGGATTTTCATCCTAGTAGAGTACAACCACGATCATGTTATAATCCCGATCAAGTAGTGTAGAAATTGCGTGTGTGAGTTGTAAAACAATAAGAGAAAAAAAAGAACAAAAAAAATAGAGAATAGTTTTTATGTGTTAATTTTGTATCAGTTGTCAATTTATTTCACGTTACAGGTTTAATGTAAATTATTTAACGTATTAAAACATTAGAATGATTCAAAAGTTTTTGAAAAAAAAACTAGTTTGTATTAGTAAAATGAATTATGACAAAATTTAATTTAACAATTAATTCCGTTTTGCTAAAAAAGATAATTTATTGAAATGCATCGTTGAAATTACAAGTTATGACAAAAGATCATACAGTTTAAGAGAGAAGACTGAGAGCGATCGGATTAAGTGATTAACACACACTTAAGCTAATAGAATTGCGTTTGGAAAGCTAAAGAGAAGCACACGCGAGATCCTTAGTTTTGAGGTCCACGGTTTCGTCTTTATGATCAGGACTTCTTGGAACACCTACTATAATCTGTTACATTTATAGCTTGCACTTTTTGAATTGGTTTTTATTAGCCTTCTTTTTCGAGTCCTATAAAAAATATACATCGACAAACTCAAAACCTGTAAACCCCTCCCCGCCCCCCCCCACCCCCCTTCCTTTACATCAAAGATACCTTTTAACACCCAATCCCACCTACGTCATCAACTCATCAACAACCAAAGGTGAACTTAATTCCTAGATGAGGAGGGGTAGGAAATGTGGTTATCCGCTAAGCAACTGTTTATGGGTAAACTTTCTTCTCTAATCTAATCATTCTCAAACTGGTTATAGAAATAAGTACTAAGGTTAGTAAATTATGGAATTCGGAATGTTGCCACACCATCGCCACCAGTCACTCGAACCTCACCATACCACCCTCTCTACACATCTGGAGAAATAATGGAATTGTTATAAACTTATCATATGTGTTTGATACTGTGTAAGTAATTAATTATGTGTCTGATCCGCCAAAAAACGATATCAATTTTCTAGGGCCGCTTGCTATATATCACTAACTCCCAACATACAACAACCATTAAAAGTTTTTAAATTAGTATTTTTGATGAGTACTAGAGCATTTTGATTACTATAACTTTCGTGAAAGCACATAAAAGTGTGAGTATCAGAGAAAATGCTAGTATTTTATTGTGTGTTGTACGGTAATATTTAAGTATCTACCTAGGTCCTTTCTTTATGGGTGATGAGGATTCTGGTGATTAATACAAGATATATTTCGTATATATAACTGTGATGGCGCATTGCCAGCATAATAAATAGCTAGATCTCATATCTAATTACTACATTATTTCCTTATAGATTTGTTTTGAACATTAAATCTGATATCAAATCATCAATGATACACCCCAAATTTATTTTGCGGTAGTTTCCAGATGGTTGTGATTGATTTTGTTTCATACAGAGATCACAAGTAGATCCGGTTGACCCAAATAAGTCTCTCTTAAGTTTAATAAAATCAATTTAGTTCATATGATTAAGAAACATCCACCCAATAGATGTATATATATAAATATCTTTTGTTGTCTTTCCTATCTGTTAACTTTCGTGCTTAATAAATTATTATCTAGAATGATTCCAAAACTCAAGCATGATTGGATGTTTCACACTCGTTCGGAAGTTATCTTTCGTACACGTACACACTTGTATAAATAGATGTGTATCTACTACTACTCATTTCCACATTAAGCTAAAAATTCTCCCTCTCTAACTCTCTCTCACTAAAACCCCGCCATGCCGGCCCAAGTGAACCCTGAACAAACCTTTCAATCCATCCACGACACCTTCATGGAGGAGACAACTTCAACTTTATTTCATAAAAGGTACAAATCTATATATACATATAAGTACATTTTGTTAATTTGTCCGTCTTGTGAGAAATCCTAACTTCCAGACTCAAACAAAAAAATGTTGGTCCATCTCACTGAGGTTTGCTAATAATGTATATATAACTGATATAGGCTGGAAGGAAAAGTAGCGATCATAACCGGAGGCGCACACGGAATCGGCAAAGCAACCGTCAAGCTTTTCGCGAGACACGGTGCCACGGTGGTGATCGCTGACGTGGACGCCACCGCAGGTTCTTCCCTGGCAAAATCGCTCTCATCATCCCAAGTCGCCTTCATAAGCTGCAATGTCTCGGTCGAAGCTGACGTGGAAAACCTCGTGAACGTGACCGTAGCGCGGTACGGCCGGCTCGACATTCTATTCAACAACGCCGGAGTTCTTGGCGACCAGAAGAAACACAAAAGCATATTAGACTTCGATGCTGAAGAGTTCGACCAAGTGATGCGTGTGAACGTGCGAGGCGCAGGGCTCGGCATGAAACACGCGGCACGTGCCATGATCAAGAGAGGGTGTAAAGGTTGCATAATCTCGACGGCGAGTGTGGCCGGCGTGATGGGTGGAATGGGCCCACACGCTTACACGGCGTCAAAGCATGCGATCGTTGGACTGACCAAGAACGCAGCTTGTGAGCTCGGCAAGTATGGGATTAGGGTTAACTGCATATCGCCGTTTGGAGTCGCCACGTCGATGCTGGTGAACGCGTGGCGGAAGACGAGTGGATATGGTGACGTGGAGGATGGTGATGAGGTGGAGAAGATGGAGGAGTTTGTGAGGAGTTTGGCTAATTTGAAAGGAGAGACATTGAAAGCGACGGATATAGCTGAAGCGGCGTTATATTTGGCGAGTGATGAGTCAAAGTATGTTAACGGACATAACCTTGTCGTTGACGGTGGCGTTACGACTGCAAGAAATTGTGTTGGTTTGTGATGACATGTCTTTGTTTTTTCGTTTTTTCCTAATTGATCTGCTAATTGACTGGATTTGGTAAATCTTTTTGTTCTTTTCCTTTTCTTTGTGTTGCTGGAAATTGCTGGTGAATCAATAAAACAGTGATTTTAATTAATTGAATATATATGTCAACGGTACATTTTGCTTTTTGTCGGCAATCAATCGATCAAATGGCATTAGTATGGCAGATTCCGAGTTTTTAACTGATAGTTGAGTTAATTTATAGTATAAGTTACATCTGTCTAGTATGTCGATATATGCGTCATTAACTGGCGCTATATAACGTCGAAAAAAAACAAATTGTTTTATTTAGCGAATCAAGAAATAAAACTAAGTCGCCTTCAAAATACAGTATATAGTTAGATTAGCTTCAAGCCATGAGAAATGACAGTTGTTCTGTATGTTAAGTTTAATTTATGTAAAATTATGTGCAATGCAAGTTCTTTTTCTTAATTGGTACCTGCGAAAATAATACTGATATTATGGCTCCGAATGGTAACAGCGTTTTTTGTAGTGCGGGTAAAGCGGAATGAGAATGCGGTACGGTTCAACTGTGGTACATGCGTTATTCGGATTAAATGCGGTTTGTATAAATAAGCAGTGTAGAATAATGTTTGATTGGTGAAATAGTTGCGGTGCGGAATGTAAATGATAATTAAATAAATTATAATATATATATATATATATTAATATAATATAATATTATTTTGTTGTGATTAAATAATTTTAAAAATATATCTTTATATTATTATCTGTAATTAGAACTTAAATTTTATATAATATTTATGTAGTAGTTTCAATTATATTATCTTTTTATTATATTTATATAAGTTTGTTGAATTAATTTTTTATTTATTTTAATAACATGACACATAATATTATAATATATATTCTTGACTATATAAAAGCATATAACTACAAATTTTTAATATAACATAAATAATAACTTTATATAGTTACATGTATGTATAAATTAATACAGAATATAAACTATTTGGCATAAATATAATTTTTTTTAAACCAATCTTAATACTTTAACAGAATCTATCTAGTAGAGTTATATATTAATTAAATAATATGATTTTTCTAAAGATATCTGAATATTTTAAATTAAATAATAATAATAAATTAATGGTAAAATGAAAAACACCATTGAACCACACCATATGTAACGTGGGTTAACAATATGTGCGGTTTGTTGAAAAGTAATGCAAACAAAAAAGATTTTTTTTTTTTTTTATAAGTGCGTTATTGATGTCAAATAACGCACCGCTTATTCTCTTTCATTTGAATGGTAACATTTGAAGATATATCATAAAACCGTACCGTCCCGCTGTCGCCATTCACAGCCTATTATTTGACCCCTAGTATGATAGACTCTTCACAGACTTAATATATGTTTACGTCATTAAGTTATAGGGTTAGTTCCAAAAAACTCACTTTAAGTTTAAATTCGTTAATTAATCGACATTCTGAGAAGAAACCAAAAAGTGATCGATAGGAACAATTCTCCGGAAAATAATATAATTGGAAGGATGGAATCCGAATCTCTTGGACCAACTCAGAATTTTATACATGTTATGTCATATTGAGGATCACCAATAACGCGAATTATACTTTATTTTACGTAAAGTTGTTTTCAATGGAAATTGGCTTTTATATAGTCGGAGCTAAAGGTTCGATCTTAGCGATATTATTTAATGAATGCAAGGGTGTACTGGGTTGTAACACATATGAGATCAACGAACATATTAAAATCAAGAGAAATGCGGTTATTGCGGTATTGTGAATCGTTAACACAGACTGAAAAATTCTATACGAAATTCAGGAAGTAAAGGTTGGTTCCAAATGGTCAAACACACAGCTATACACTTAAAAAGAGAACCGAGGAGGATATTGATATAAAATTGTGAAGCCATCATTTCTTGAAAGCGACGATTTGCTTTCTTCGATAGCCTATATTTGACTATACGGTCTATTATTCATTTTCAAAAAGTTTCTTTTTGTTCCGAACGATAATGAAAATCATAAGAAATAAAAGCTGTATCATCAAACCGAAATTTGGTATGTTCCATTTTTTTCGGCGAAGATATATTCTATTCCAATGCTTTTAAGGCTTTTCTAAGATGAATTACATGAATGAATAAAAAAGACTAGTAAGGTGTTCGATCGTGGAAACTTCCTTACCAAAGAGTTGAGATCATATTAGAATAAATAAAACTATTGTAAAATCAAGTCTAGTTTTCATATAACTTTAAATAATATTCTTGTTAGGAATATTATTGTTTAACATTAAAATTAGTAACTTTGATTTCTTAGAAGTTAGAAATGTAGAGAATGTGAGTTTAACGAGTGTAGGTCTAAAGCATCTTTACGCATCGATTTTGTTATTCATGCTATGTTTTTAATTTTCCCTTGGTTTCTCTATTTTTTTCTGTTTTACAAAATGATTTTTTACACATTTACGTACTTTGAGAAAAAGTTTTTCTTATTTTTCTTTTTGTTGTTGTTGTTGATTTGCTTTCTCTATGGTAGAAAAGCTAAATACTTTTCCACAATTTTTATTAGTAAAATAACTGTTGAATAGTTTTTCCAAAATAATAATGATTTTTTTTCTGACTTGTGATTTTTTTTTCAATCTAATTAATTTCAATTTGTTAAAATATATAAAAAACCTGATTTTTTTTTCTTTTCGAATAATATAGACACAAAAAAAATTTGTATTTGGGAAAAAAGAGAATAAAATATACAGTAAATCCAACCGAAAAATAAACAAATAATTAAGGATTTAAACTCAAATCGCTTAAGTCTTAAGAGCATCTCCAATGGTAGAAAATTTATATGAGTTTTTTTAACAATTATTTATTAATATTTTTAATATCTTTTAGCTGTTGTTTTAAATTTTAGTTTTTAAAATAAATCTGTTTGTTTTAAAAGTGACATGTATCACTAAAGATTTAGAACCTGTTTCTAAAATTTTCTTTTAGAGACCATCTCTTATTTTTTTCTCTTTCTCTCAAACTTTTTGATTTTTTTAATTTTTAAATTTTTTTAGAGACTGGGTTTAAAGCTTTCATTGAAGGTGGTCTAAGTCATAACCTCTAGATAAACCTCTCTTCTTTTTAATTCAGCCTTCATACTCTCCACTCTCCATCTTCAAAACTCAAATGTGTGTGGTTTGTATTGGATTCCTTGAAACCATTGGTTTTGGGCTGGTTTTAGCATTAGTTCAATTATTAGGCTTTCATGATTCAAGTTTGTTTCTCTCATAAGTGAGAAAGACTACTAGCCAATGGGCTTGAGCTTGGCCCTGTGATTATTTTATTTCCCCTACACTTTCACATTGCTAGAATTTTACATTGAGAACTAGTATTATCATTAATTACCACTTAGCGGCTGTTGGGCTTTTACCGTTTATGTTTCTGATTTTTACAAAATATTGGGTAATAGATGCTTTAAGCGCCAGAAGTTTGGGAAGAAGAACTGAAGAAGGGAGGGTAATGATGCAAATACTGATTCTTTAAGTTTGGGCGCCTATTTTCACTGTTAAAGATTCCATGGTTAGTTCACCTTCTCAAGGAAAGCAAACTCAATACTCACTGAGAATGCAACAGAGACAAACTATGTATATACACAATTGTTGGTTCTCAAGGATCTCAACAGTGTAAAAAACATAAGCAGTGTTCTCAAATGTCTGATGATAACCAAACAAGCATATGAGATCGCTACTCTTCGGTCTACTGTTAAATATTAAGCCAAACATTAAATTGTCATACAATCATTGTTTTTATACATATCTCCTCGCATTTTCGAAATCAGGTTCAACACGACCGTTGAGCAAACAAACCTAGCACTTAAACTCATAAAAGAAAATCCTCAGCACAACCAAAAAAAAAGTAGTAATAAGAAACCCATCTTCTGAACAACGACGTCTTAGACGGCTGTAGTAGATTTCCGGACAGTGTAGCGATAAGCAGCGACTTTCTTCTTGCGGGACAAAGTGTTATCAACAGAGAGAATGAGTTTCCCAGCTTCTCTTGTCGTGAAAGAGTTGCAAACAGCTTCATCTGAAGCTTTCATTTTTCTTGGTTTCTCGACCACAATCGCATAGCTCTCTTCAGCGTTTGGAACAAACTCTGCCGTGTACTCTAAGTCCCATCCTCCAACTACTATATCCCATGATATGGTTGCTCCTCCCTGTAAATGTCATAATCCACATTACACACATTTCATAATTCATCAAATCATCTTTATTCAAAACTCATGACTTGGTATATCTAAAATGCTTATTGATATATTACCTCAATGCCTTCGATCTGAATGTTAACTTTCTCACCGCCCTTAATGGAGAATTCAGACGCGGGTTTCGGTGGTCCGTTTTGTGAATCAGTAGGACGACTAAGGCCGCCGTATTGCACTGGAATATCTTCCGGCCTTATGAACCTGAAATAGCAGTAAAATGGTAAATGCATATTTAAAACAAAAAGGATAAATTAGCAAAAAGAATATAGAATGTAGAGAGATTTTTTTTTAAGTTTATACTTGTAGAGTGTTTCAGCTGCATTTCCTTCTTTGGACATTACAAACTTGCTCTTTGTTCTGTGTGTCAAGAAAGGGCTGAACATTGAGTAGATGACACTGAAGTACCAAGGCACGTTGATGAATATCTGCAAAAATTGTAAAGAAAAAAAAAAGGAATTTAGCAAGACTTTGAAGAATTGAATAGTATTGAAAATGTTCTGTATTGTACCATATAGATATTAAAATAGTATTTGTTTGTTACTCAAGCTCAGTATGAGAAATGATTTGTTTATACATGTGATGCATTGTCTTTGTCAAATATTTAAATAGTGATCGAGAAAGGAGACTGATTATTAATAAATTCAGCGTACGGCCACACAAAGAATCCTTCAGTTTAACTGTAGTAGTAGAAGACAAAAGCTAGGGAGTAAAATTTACGGAAAGTAAAACAAAAAAAGAATCAAAATAGACAAGACAGAGAATGATGCCAACACAGAAACATCTAAAACCACTCTTTATTATTTCCTTCTTCAATCCATTTTGAAAATTTGAAACGCAAGCAAACAAACCAATTCAATGATTTAGAGCAAACAATCAATTAAGGAGAAGATTTCTTGAACGAGATTCAGATTCCCCAATTAGCAGACATTGTAATAAGCATTTAAGACACAACAGATTTCTTGAATGAGATTCGCAAGCAACCGAACACGCAAAACATAGCAAAAGCACATGAAAAAACCGTAACAATCTCGAGGGTTTTTCAGACAAACAAGTACAGAAACAATAATTTCGAAATTCAAGTTCTTGTCTCCAAAAGAAACATAAACCCACTAAAAAAAATTAAAAATAAAAAAACCAAAGAAAATCAGAGAAAAATTACCTTAGTAGCAACCATCTCAGGGTAATTATCCTGGAAGAGAGAAAGAATCTGGTTTGAAGCAACTCTAAGCTCTCTCTTAGGCATGTCCTTAAGATCCGTAACTTGAATAATGGAATTAACACCACCAGGTTTGAAATGAAGCATCTTGACACCTCTCTCCAGAACCTGAACCCTCCATCTAAGAAACTTGTTGAGTTTCTCTTCGTCGCCGAACACTCTCTCGTACATCTCCCTCTCTTTAAACACACCGTACGCGTTGTAACACACGGGATGTCCTTCTTTGTCGTACCCTCTCATGTAAGCGACTTTGCCTTCCAAATCCTTGAAACCCAGATCCTCTTCAGTCAACTTCTCTGCTTTGAACTCTTCCCTCCACTCCAAACACTTCTCAAGCATCCTCAGCGAGTCTCCAACTTTGAAATCCCTGGCTCTGAGGAACTTGAGGAGGATGACCTCAGCTCTGTCGTCTCCGCCGAGGAGTGGGACTCCCCACATGGAAGAAGCTCCGAAGGATGAAGCTGAGAGTTTGTCTTTGAGCTCTTGAAGCGATTTCTGCTCGGTGGGTTTGAGTTCCGAGACGAAGTAAGTGTCTTCTTTGATGTGGTTGGCGCGGAGGGAAATGAGAGATGTCATGAAGCTTTTCTTTGGCTCTGTGTTTTGAGTTTTTTGGTGATCGAATGGGCTTGGTGACAGTGAAGAGTCCATTGTTTCTTGATTATTGATGGGAGAAGTGAAAGGAGAAAAAACAGAGGAGAGACAACGAGGATCGATGTAATAATAAGCAAGGAGAGGAGAGGGGGGAAGAGTGAGAGTGACGGGAGAGAGAAAGAGAAAAGATATAAGCCAGGCGTGACTTGTGATTTCTGATTTTTGAACAGATAACGCGGCTTTTTACAAAAATATATATAATCTGATAAAGCTTTTTTTTTTGGCTGAATTTTCCAATTCCAACGTTTCTTTTTATTATTATTAGGGTATTTATTTATTTTTGCAGAATTTGATTAAAAAGTTTGTGACCATACATTATATATGTGTGAGATGTTTTAATTTGAAATTAAAAAAGACACGAAAAAACAAAAGTGTATATAACAGGAAACATGTTTTTTTATTGAATGTGAATTGAGATGGGGAAAAGATCTTTTTTAGGGCGAATTGGATTGAGACAGAAGAAGAATGCTGTTGGGAAAAAGAACAGAGAGATGGAAGTGGAGCGTGAGAGTCACATGCGTTGGGAGAGGAGCGTGAGTTGCAGCCAGGGGTAACGTGTGGAAGAGGTGATAATAATGAGAAGAAGGGATGGGGGGCGTGTTTGGTTCCAATTCTAACACTAATGGGTCCCACTTTTCTTCTTTCTTTATTTTTTTTTCGTTCACCAACACTTAAAAAGTCGACTCTACGTTCAAACACACCCTTTGTACTTGAGATTGATATAGGAATCTAGATTTAGTAGGGGTGTTTGTACAAGTGTTATATATCGTTCTCTGACATTTCTTAGGGTTGAATCTTATGTTTATGTTGGGTAACGTATAGACGGTGACATGGGGTGTAGAATGGAAGTGGAAAATCATTGAGATCTTTCTTTATAACTTTGGTGATCGTATGCACTGTGCGTCCAAATCTTCGATCAAAGTCATTTAATTCGTTCTTTCGTGTCCTTCACTCCTTTATACGTGAGATTGTTATGGCATTTACCTTCAACTAATCTTAAAAATCAAAGATTCAGTTCAGAAACTAAAAATTAAACCATGGAAAGACTTCACTCGTCAAATATGATTTAACTGTTTGTTTCGACAAAACCGCAGTTTTCTTATCCTATTACTTATTTCAGTATAAGATCCCAAAAATGCAAAATAAGAGGAGACCCAAACCCAAGGTCATAGACAGTCATCATACGAACTGAGAAGAAAAAAAAACATTAGTTACTGAGAAAAAAGACTCAATAGTGTTACAGTAATACAGGGTAAAGTATCCCCAAAAAAAAGTCTCCGAGTCATTGGCATCATTTTCGTAATTTCAAATTTAGACCATAATAACTTCGTAAAATCTTGTTGCTCTCCTCTAGATTCTAAAAAGCAAAAGGAGTTTACGCTCAGCACTTTATTTCAAGTTTCAACATAATAAGGGGAAGGGATTATGAGAATATTTGGGGATCTGATCAATTAGCATATAAAATACATTACTTAGCCAAAAACAATCATCTTTTCCACCCCATGCGATTTCGACTTTATACTTTCCAGTTCATTCCCATAACCTACAAAATAAACATTTAATTAACATCATTCCAAAAAAGAATAACTAAACGAATAATTATACCAATATGTAATGGCAATGCTGCTAGTAACGTTGGACCACATCTAAAAGACTAAAACTGAAACTTACGATAATAGTTTCGTTGGAATTTCATTCATTATTCACTATCTTCTTAATGAGTATTTTGTTTTCGCTTTGCTAGAAAATTGAATATGAACAGAATAAAATATCTGACTTGTTTTGAAAAAAAACTGAACCTATATCGTAAAAACAAGTTTATAATGGGAACTAAGCACTTCACAGTTTTTTCTCTGTTTTTTTTTGTTTTTAATCACAAAACCATTGTGCTTCTATCATTTTCTTTTGATTTTCTTAAACTTATAATCCCCATCGACCTTTTATATAAAGTACATATTTTTATTATTATTTTAAATTATAAGACCCCAATATATATATATATATATATATATATATATGTCTTCCTTTTATCGTTAATTATATAAATTTACTGAATTTGCTGTATTTCTTTTTTTTTTTAGTTTATTTTATTCTAAATATCTCTATAAAAAGTCATTACATAATTTGGAAAACTAAAAATAAGAAAATGTTTTGGCGTTTATTGATAACTTGGTGGACCTCTATTGTGCTGATTCTCGTGGACATAGTGCTTTAACAATGTTTGAAAATTGAAACCTTTGGCTTTGGAGATTACTTTTGACTTAGTGCGACAGTGGAACAGTAATTGATTAAGTACCCTTTAATCATACGGGGATGCCTTAAAGACAGCCTCTGTCCTTGTTTCCACAATTTACATTTCTTTTATAATTTGGGGGTTGGACTTATTCTATCAGTTTGGTTTATTCCCAACGACTTCTAACTGGTAACTTGTTTAGCTGGATCAAGAAAATTACTGGCTGAATTTGTGGAACTTTTTTTTGATGATACATTGGTTGTCATTTCATTTTGAAATTCCACGGTTTATATATAACAACCCAAAAAAAGAGTCAATACTACTTGTCTTTTTTCTCTTCTTTCCTTCGACCACCACCTCTATCTTTTTATTCACGTTCCTTCCGCCGCCTCGATCCAAAAAATTCGTTGAAAATCTAATAAATTGAATAAAGAAGTGAAAGTATGTAAATGATAAATTAATGTGAATTGTTTCCAAAACTTGTGTTGCAATTTTATCGCTTTGAAAGGTTAGGAAGTTGAAGTGTTTATCATACAATCTCAATGATTCATGGGTTCTTTATAGATGGGATTTGGTTTGGAAATTCGGGTAAGAAACGAAGTTTGTGTAATGTGAGATGTTAGACGTTAGACGTTAGACGGAGGTCGAGCGTCATTAAAATTTAAGATTTGAATAATAGGTTAACAAAGAGGCTTTGGGTTTGGGAAGAACCCAATGCCCAGTACCTTGTGATATAAATATATTAAAGGTTATAACTTATAAACCTCAAGGCCTACTTATAAAGTGTGAGAAAGTTAAGGGATGAGTTTAAGTATGAGGTCTGCTCATCTGGATTTAATTACTTAGATGTGGAAACTTGGATGGGATGTCCTACGACTGTCACCAAATATCACTCAAGTTTGAGTTTTAAAGATAGATGACGAATCACGAAAAAGAGTATATATATTGAGTTTGGGAATATTACGGATTGGAGGATCTTTATCATGATCATGTTATAACGTACAATATTTAGACATAAATGTATGGTGATGTGTGCATTGGTTAATTATCGTATTTGAGTTTTTTTTTTCTTAAAATATAACTTTGGACCATGGTACATCGCAGGTCGAGACCCGGACTTATTCCCGATAGAAAGCCGTATAGACTGTATAGTCATGTTATTTTGAGCGTCTACAAAATCCTAGAGACAACCATCACAATTTTGTGTTGGGGACTCGTTCTCTTATTCGTATAGTTACGTTAATTATACATTTCTTTTGTTGAGTGTCGCGATAATCCGAAATTACTAAGAAAATTGTATACCTACGAATTCAAAACCATAATTAGTACTACTCAAATTAAATTTTAATTGTAACATAAAAATAATATTCAAGAGAGTATTTCACGTACTCTATGGCTCTATCAGCATCACCTGTGGTGTTGTCACACAACGTAACATAAGGCCTTATATTGTTCACCGATCGTTCCATATGAAAAATCTCTACCAGAAAAATAGTTCATCGCTCCATCATAATTCGGACCCATTATGCTCAATATTTCAATCAAGGTGAAGTTTAAACAACATACAAGAACATGCCCAGAATCTAAACATAAAAACTCAGAAGTTTATTTGAAATCCTACAACGATATAAGGAAATTTTTTTTTTCTAGGCTCTCAACACATGTTACATATGGATCTCGTTCCCGCTCCAATTAATTGGGGACATTAATTTGTTTTTATTATTTATTTTTATTATTTATTTTTGGTTAATAATTGGAGACATGGATTGATGTCAATGAAAACCTAATTGGGAACATAGCAGTTCACATAGGACAAGCATATGTAAAGTATGTCATATTTTGCTTGTATAATTTTTGACACCACATTGTATAGAGTCTTATGCATCGCTCTCATAGTGGACCAATAATTGTCGAAAAACATATACATTCATGAGTTAAGCACATTAACTAAAAGTAGCTGTTGATATAGGCTCATACGCAACCAAAACGTGTAATAAACATGCGAAATCGTAAGCAGTAACCAATAACCATACGTACCTAACGATTTCCATAATTTTTGAAGTGTACAGCGCAGATTGCACTTAAAATCGTAGCCAATGGTAGTTCATTGTTTGAGTGACAATTTCCCTATGCATTTATATATGATTGATTGATTTTATTAAATGTGAGATGATGCGCCATCCGAGGGAAAAACCCATTAAACTCATAGTAAATTCAGTTTGTGAAATCTGTTTCTTAATGGGTTTAATATTTTGATTTTGAACCCATATCCATTTCATGACAAAATGGATTGGAATCGACATACGAGCTTTGATCCATTTTGACATCTTTTTTTTTTTTTTTGTCATCACATTTTGACATCTTTAAGTCACAGTAAAAAGTCTATATACAGTAATCGAATATCTTAAGATGCATAAGCAGTGGTCCACTCGCAGCTGGTCCACCCGCACCACATGGATATACAACATAACCAAACTCTGAAAAAGATAGAAATCTGACTTAATTCTAATAATTCAACATTTCATAAAAGTTTCCACTTAAGGATGAAACACTAAGTTACTAACAACAATTGCTTCACCATAATAATACCATATTACGTTAATTCTTCAATAATCTTAAAACAGAAAAGGACGTGTTTTGTTTTCTGTGGTCCAATTTGGGTCTGAAACCAATTATCTTAGAGGGCGACGCAGCTGTGGTAATTGATTTAGTCACACGTCAAGTTGTCAGATTTGAAGCACCTAAGATATTATTTCCAATATTGTTCACATCAAACGCATTATTAAATAATACAATCCAATAATTTCTTCCTAGACAGACACTTCAATTAATTTGGAAACGATTTTCTTCTTCTTTTTTACTTCTCTATTTATTGGCCATGTGGGATCTTCTCTCCCCCATCTCCAACTTCAACTCCATAAATACCATCCTCTCTTCATCCTTCCTTTTGTGTTTCTTCAGATTCTTGGAAATAAGCTTAACGGCATCAAGAAACGGGCGTTAGTGTTGACGGTGACAAAATGCCTTGTCTTTACATTACTACAAACGTCAATATGGACGGCGTTAACACCGATCCGTTCTACTCGGAAGTCACGAAAGCCGTCGCTTCCATCGTCGGACGGCCTCAGAACGTAAGAAGCTCTCCTTACTTTTAATTTCTTTTTCCTTTAGAATACTACTTTGAGATTTGGACCAGCAGATCCGAACACTCCTGTGAGTTTTGGACCAGCAGTTTCATCTTGTTTAAACTCATTTAGATGCATATTTGTCTTGATTTTAGTGGAGCTCAACCTTGTCTCTCCATTTATAGGTTTTTTTTCTTTTCACACGAATAAATTTTGGTTATTGTAATAATGTCTGTTACATCTCTTATTAATATATGATTTTATTTCTAAATACACACTCAATTTACTTCTTTTTTTTCTCTTATTTATATATTATATTGTGTAGATATTTGAGGCATCTTGTCAAACTTTTAGGTTTTCGCTTTAATATTCCTAAATGCTATAAAAATGATAAATTTATAAATTATGGGACAGAATGATAAAAGCATTGTTTACGAGGTTTCACTTACATTGGCATCTTCACAAAAATAGAAAAATGGCTTCGAAATATATTATTAAAAAACGAAGTCAACATCATTAAATCATCATTATTTATTGTATTAGATATTATATATGTAAAATAATTGGACTATTATGATTAGATCTTGCTTATATTAAACATATCATGCAGATTGTAGTGCCTATTGAAACCGAAAGAACAATAGCATGGCCAAAATTTGTTTTTCCTCAAAACATTACATTATTTTGTTTTTTGTTGAGAAGATGTAGACTATTAGAATTCTTTCAAATTCTATGTTTATTGCAGTTGGTGATGGTGGTGTTGAAGGGGTCAATAGAGATAGTGTTCGGTGGGAACAAAGACGCAGCTGCGTATGCAGAGATTGTATCTATGGGAGGCATCACCAAACAAGTTAAGAGACAACTTATCGCAACCGTTGGTTCTATTCTTCACACTCATTTTTCCATTCATCCCACTCGTTTTATCTTTAAAGTTTTTGATATGACATCTTTGCCTCTTCCTTCTAAACTATAGTTTTATGATATGTGTCTATTGTTCATTAAACACCAAATTATCAATATACTTGGTTGGCATCATTCGAGTTAATGGCAATATACACACACGGTCACAAAATCTGGTCTTTAACTTTGTTTGTATCACTGTATTTTTAATTACAAGCTTGATTAGACTATTATACATCATCCGATAAGATCTTGACCATATGATATTAATATTAAACTTGAAAGAAAACATACGGATCGAGGGATGTCGTAATCCGAGAGACATAGACCGAGTCTAAAAAGACTCGGTCATAATTTCATTTCTTTAGTTACCAATTACAATTTTTATATTAGAGAAGAACTAGCCTCATTTTGAAGAAGATTAGGAACAACCTTTGAAATCTTTGAGTTTCCGGTTTATAATCGTTGTTTTAAAGTAAGAACAGAAATGAATGAAACTTGTAATAATAAAACATTTCTCAAAAGAAAAAGGTTAAAAATCACTAGTGGTATACCAATTGGTACACACGTTTTTGATATGGACCACAATAGAGTATCAAACAAGGAATCCAGAAGATTACAAGATATATGAGATTTCAAAATGCAAATTAAGCATAAGCAATGATGCTTGCGTTGAGAGAAAGTTAGTCACGGACACTAACGATAAGTGTAATACAACATGAGGCAAATTAATTACAAGAAAAGCATTAGGAGAACTACATGACGAGTGCCAAATTAGAACTAGTTTTTTGCGTACAAGCAACTAGAAAACTAAATCCATTGGGTGCGATTTTGCCTCATATCAGTTGGAATTTGGAATATGAAAGAAATGAATGTTTAATTATTGGTGACAGCACCGAGAGGCCACTAGAAAAGCGTACAAGTTATTGCAATATCTAAATTACTTTTATGGATTAAAATCCAGGAAAAAATATTGATGATAAACAAAGAAGTCTCAAGATCCTCACAACTCTGAAAACATACAGACGCCCAAAAGTTTTTTTTTTTTTTAAAAGAAAAAATTCATACGTCGTGATCGTGTACTAAGAAGCTACCAGAAAAAGACATGTCACTCTTATTTACCTGCGGGTGAAAAGAGTAAGCAGTGAACACTACTAGCTTAGTGATCTCCTCAATTGTTGAAGTATTATAGACACTTATTATAGTGATGGGATGTCAGGAAAAATATTTAAGTATTAACGAGCTATCAAAACTTTTTTTTTTTTTTTAGACAATAAAAAGATCCTAAAAGTCCAATCGAATTTGACATCATTTGAATTACAATTTAAAAACAATTGAAGTCAGATCTTGTGGTATATTAAATAATGTGTTTGGATGCAGCTGCAGCCAAATTCAACTATTTGCATCCAGAAAATTCTTCTTTTACGCAAGTCACTAAGCATCCTATTCATTTGCTGAGTTTGTCAAAATAAATAGGACTTATCCAGATGCAACCAAAGAAAAGGAAAAATTACAAACATCACCTTCGACATTTTCTTTGCTGATTAATTTTTCCTTGGTAATGTGGAAAAGTAATCTCATTCCTAATGATTTGGTTAATGTGAGTATTAGCGTGTGCTGGAGTTGTGCTTTGTGCTAATTTAAAAACACTAGAAAAGTGACCTCGACTAGACGTTGCTTTGGTTTTGTCTGCTTAACTCTTCTTTTAGGTTAAATATGCCTGCTTTTATTTAAATGGGTTGTCTTATCATTACTACGGACATCACATAATATAAATCAAATCTTGAAATAATTTCCTAATGTGGAACTGTTCAACTATAGTGGTATGCCAAATTTATAATTCTTCGTCATATCAAAACAGAAAATTGCGGTGTTACCAATTTTTAAACTTCTTTGTTAATTGAGATAGTTGATACGGTTTTTGTGGTCTCATTGTCATTTTTAAATTATTCAATATCGCAGAAAGTCGTACTTTTTTACATGTAATATACAACTCACTAATTCACAGTTTTCACACTCATACAATCGAAAAACTTTCAGTCACTTTATTACCATACTCATATTGCGGCTTCAAGCCATCGACATAGAGACGAACACGCTTTCTCACCATAATGAAGTTAAAAAGGAAGATTATATAGATTTGGTTTCATTTATAAGGTTATATCGCACGTGTATATTTGGTAGGAGACACCAACCAAAGCAAGTTTCGTGAGAGACGTTATCAAAGTAAAGAGTACCTGACTATAGTTATGCGTCGAGTGTTCACTGGAGCTGTTTCAAGTAAAATCTCACCATTAAAAAACAAAGACAGAGACAGACAAGACACAGACCAAGTGTGATTATCTGCAAAATTTGAATTCATTTCTTTCTTCTTGAATTTGTGACTACCAAAACGATTTTACATCTTCTTGGTAGTTCTCAACTTCACACGCCGCCACAATTGCTTCCCGGTACGTGCATCAGATAATCAGTTAAAATTGATCAAATAAAAAATCAAAGTAATTAAACTAATTCATATTTCACTTGAACATTTATCAAGACGAATATAAACTTTTCTACGTTCTTTTTCTACCCTAGCTACTCTCATGATAGCTTGTCCCGTTCTCGCCCTGTTTGTCCGTCCCTGCTCAGGGTCAAGTGATGAATCATCAACTGAGCTAAACCTAAAAATCTTTCTCCGAAGAAGCCACCAAATGCTCATGAAAAGAAAATTCAGCAATATGTAGCAAATATAACACCACCAGAATATGATTTCTCCACCAAACAATTTGTAGAAGGCAAATGTGAAACATGGAACTAACCGGATGGGTATACGGGTCAAGCTCGGTCCCACCCATTTTATCCAACAATTTGTTTCGTTTGTTTCAGTGAATTGCACAAGTAATGGATTAGTAAGTAATTAGTAAAACTGTGAAAGACATTTTTTTTACCAAAATGCTCCATCAATCAGAATTTAGCAACATCACGGATTCACGGTTTAACAATATCGACAACACTATGATAAACCACGAAATCATACGTTCTAATCAAATTAGTGTTTTCGATTTTAAATTTATATATATATATGACATGTATTTTAGTTAATGATGTTTTATTTATTTTGTAAATAGAGTAACATATTGTTAAATAGAAAATCTTTTATAAAAAAAAACATATTGTTTTTCTCAAATAAATTATATGTTCTTCATTTTCTTATGGTATCGCATGTCATTTGGATTTGTTATATAAGTTTAGAGTCTCTACAGATTGCTTGAACTCATTCCTCTGCAAGACTGCAAATTCAGTCTCTTTTATTGTATTTGCTTTGTTTCATCACTATTACTTTTGATTATTTATGTTTTCTTCACATTTGATATATGTTGTATTGGTTTTCTTTCTATGGAAAATGGAATAAGACTAAGGCAGTAATTAATGATTTAGGCTCGTGCTGGTGAAAAAGATATACCACAATTAACAATCAGAAACACACATCCCATTAGAGAAAGTATTAATATGTACAAGTACAATAACCATTAGTCAGATTGATGAAACAACCAGAAGAAGATGAAAAAAAGTGAAAGCAAAAGAAAGGATCCAAGGCCAAAGCTGTCCGAGTCAGTTGAGGTCGCAGACGGGGGAGATGGTAAAATGAGAAGGGAAGGGATCCATGGAGAGATCCAAGAAGAAGAGAAGATATGGAGAAGCAGAAGGAGAAGTAAGAGAAGAATTCCTACAATGAATGTTCCAGTTTGTAAGATCGGTAATATGCAATCCTCTAATAGTGAGATAAGGTATGAGCCGTAGAGGATCCATCCGAAGAGTACAACAATCACAAGTGGAACTGTTGGCGATGGACCTTTACTCTCCATGTTTCTTCTTCTTCTCTCTGTCGTCCTTTAGCCCTGAGATTTTCTGTAATATATATGGCTTAGTTAAGGATCTCTACATGCATTTCATTATCTATTTCATAGCTTTTATATTCGTACGTGACAAAGTCAAGTTAGTGTTGGATGAAGATGAGGTCAGAATGAGAAGTTGTGATTAAGTTTTTAATAATATACATGATTTGTTTGGATGCATGCGGTTAGATAACCTAATTACCGCAAATTTCTTTTTAATATTCCATTATGTTGGTTTTTTTCTATATATGATCAACTATTATCACTTTTGATAGATTACATGTATATCATCTTCTTATAGTTCTGTGAATGGTATACCAATCTAGATTAAGTTCACTACAACCTTTTTTTTTGTTTTTTGCAACAACTTTCAAATGCCTTCTGCTATATATATCTTGTAAAAGTTGATTGAATGATAAATAAAATAGCTTAAACTCATTCAAATATGTTTCGCCAATCACATTATCTATAATATTCCTTTCTTTATTGCTACTTATGCATTTTCCTTCCTTAAATTGTTCAACTGCCTCTACGTTTGATACAAGAAGATAAACAACTTCCGTATCAAGATTAGAAAAAAGAAGAAGATTAATTGCTTCTGAACATCTTATCTAGGAACCAGACATTTCTTATGATTCTTCTGATTATTTGAATATAAAGTTATCATTCTAAGGGTAAGTGCATTATATTAAGTTAAAACATTCAGATACTTTGTATAAAATACCCTGGCACTTAAAATCGAAATCTAAAGGTAAAAACTTCTGTATAAATTATATGCAAAGTATTCTAAAACAATTCTGTAATATAATATCATCAACGCAAAATGCTAATGTACCAATATGAATATCTGTCTTTATCATGAAAGAGCCACAAAGCTCTCATCCATTTCTCAAGATCGTCTCAAGAAATCAGTGGAGGGTTGACGTTGTAGCTCGTTCACGTTAGCGTTGAAGCCACGCCCCCGTCGCCTGTTGATCAGCTCCATGAGCGAACGGTGCAGCACCTGCGTTCTCGTGTCCACAAGAGATCTCATCTTCTGTAACCTCAACCGTCTCCTCTGTTGCGGACTTTGATCACCATCACCAACGGGAGGAGAGTAGTGGTATGTTGAAGAATTCACCCAAGTGGTAGAGCTTCTACCACTGCCACCATCGTTACCTTGGGGGGTCATTTCGTTGCTTGAACCCTCGTTGTTGTCTCTATCTGCTACAGGAGAGTCGTGAGAGGAAGAAGCAGAGGAGAAAGGGCGTGGTCTTCCTCCTCCTCCCTCGCCATTGTCGTCATCATCTCCATGACCAGAGCTGTGTTGCTCTAGAGAAGAGTCATGGACTCTCCAGTTTGGGACGAGCAAAGATATCTCATTTTCGATCATTGCAGCGATCTCCAAAGGATCCCAATCAGTGATCTCAAGCTCTTTCACCATCTCCAAAGCGACTTCAAGAGGTGTGTCGCTTACAATGCTGAACGGGAAGTGTATGTTCCTCATGTGACCTGTGACACAGCCAAACAAATTCATCACAATGTTTTCCCTCGGTATTTCTAAAAACAATTGGCCATTAGATTTTCCCCATTCAGGTTTCTAGCCAACGTCATAGCTCCACAATCAGAAGCTAAGGTTATAAAACTTGATTTCTTGCCTACAATCAACAGCTAATACTAAAGCTGCCTCAGACACTGAAGCCCGGTTCATCTGAGCAAGATTCTAGCAATCCAACAATTTTCAAGTTCCAAACAAACCAAGCAAGAAATTTCTAGCAAGTAGGGCTTTAAAACGTACCATCGCCATCTGAAATCTGCACTTGAAGAAAGATGGTGTGGTCTTCTGAGTTCATTCTTCCTGTTATCGACATATCTGTCGTTCTAGTTGGATCAGTCGTTGAAGGCAGATGCTCCACCACCGTTCCATTTGCAGCCAAATTCTGGATTGCCAATTGTGACGGCAATCTATAAAGAGGCGCTAAGTCTCTCTCATCAGTCGCGGCGAGGAATGGGTCCCCCAAGAGCTCCTTCGCGGACAATCTCTTTGAAACAGTTTCCAAGCATTTACCAACAAAACGTTGGGCCTCCATGTTTTGGATGAGATGGAAAGATTCAGGCAACTTTCCCTGAACCAAAAACAAATCAAAGAAAGTTAAAGAGACGAAAAGATTTCTCTGGCAAGATAATGATGATTGAGATAAGCCTCAGGTCCTCTGCTTACCGATGTAACTTTCTTGTATATTTGTGCAGGGTTGGAGCATTCACTGTAAGGGTACTCACCGGTAAGCATCTCAAGGACACACATTCCGAATGAATAAATATCCACGAGCTGGTTGTAATCTTCTTCATATAGCTCTGGTGCCATGAATTCAGGCGTTCCTAATGGTAAATTCAAGTTAAAGGTAGAGGTTAATAATGGAACTTACCAAATTTTTATTCAAAAACATGGAAAAAACTGTAAAAGAGAGCATGCCTATGACGCTGTGCGCATGTTGTGATCCACGGAGTATCGCGGCTAAGCCTAGGTCACCAATCTTGACTTGCCCGAGGTGACCATTAACGAAGATATTATCACATTTGAGGTCTCTGTGAATGACAGGAGGATCATGTCCGTGCAGGTAAGCAAGACCGTTCAAGATCTGGCGTGCCCAGCTCTTGATTGCCCGGATATCAACCTTTTGATACTTCCTTCGATACCTGCAACATTAAGACAGGACACAACGTTATATTAAGGGATTCTACACAATGTTCGATTAGCCTAAGACCAAGAGGTAGAGAGTTATCATTACTCTCTAAGGGTGCCGGAAGTGAAGAGCTCAGTGATGAAGTTGAAAGTTCTGCGGTTGACGTCGATCCAAGAAGTGCAGTAACGGATAATAGACTCGTGATTGAGATTCTTGAGGAGATGAACCTCAGAGTAGAGGCGTTGTAAAGGCTCAGGTGATCGGAAGATCTCACTGAGCTTAACCTGATTCCAAGCGACTTCCATTCCTAGAACTTGGTCAAAAGCTTTGTAAACCGTCTTCATAGCTCCTTTGCCAAGCACTTCCCTGAACTGCACACACCCATCGATTCATCAAATCAAATGCATGCCAAGTCACAGTTAGAAACAGACCCCAATGTTCAAGAAGCAAAACAGAGGAAAGACTCCGATCACAACACGAAAGCAATGCCCGAAACTGAATTAGATTTAGCAAACTACCAAAAGTCAAACATGTTCAATAGAGACAAATCGAATGAGAGAGAGAGAGCTACAAAAAAAGGTGGAAGCTTTAAGGCACAAGCACGAGCTTCTTCAAAAAATTTAGGACAACAAACCGTCAAAATCGGAAAAAGACAGCAACTTACACGACCATAGCGACCGGAAGGATCAGTCTCGACGTAATGGTTCGAATCACTGGAAGTAGCAGCGGGAGAAGTCTCGGACATATACATGGCTCTGTACACGGATCTATCAGAATCTGAAAATGAGGGAAATATTACCCAAAAAAAAAAGGGAGAGAAGAAAATAAAAAAAAATCGAAATTGGGGGAGAAACAAAACAAGATCGCGATGCTGAAAGAAGGAAATAAAAAGGGACAAAAGGCAAAGCAAGAGATCGGGAAGAGGGAGAAGAGAAGAAGAGGGGTGCTAGAAAATCCAAGGTTTTCCTTCGTGATTCTCGTAGGAGAAGACGCGGAAGAGCAACCAAAAGAGTATTGAAAAATCAACGCAGAGCAAAAGCCATGCCATTTCCACTACACCACCACCTCTATCTCGTCTTTTGTATCCGTCCTCCTCTTTCGCAATCATCTGTCTTCTTCCCTTACGGACCTTCATTCATAAAAAGGGAGACCCAAAGTTTGGTGGGAAAAAGTTAAAAAGGAGAAGAATATGTGGTTGACGCCCGATCACACTGGTGGAATCAATTATAAAAAGGTTTGGCCTTTGGTGTGTTGGACGAAAATTCCTCTGTTTTCTCTCCTTTTTCTCGGGAAGACAATTCAAAAAATACAGCAAAAAAGAGGGAAGACAATTTGAAACAGAAGAGAACAAGACTAGGATAAGCACTTAGACAAATCTGAATTTGAAAAACCTATGCCCACGCTTCCAATTCACCATCGATGATTCTGATTCCGACAAAAAGCAAAGACTCCTCAACTTTTTGTTTTGTTTTTTTCTTCCTCCTTCCCACTTTATTGAATAGATTGTGTTAGTAAGTCAAACGAGAGATTGGTTTGGTTAACGTGAAGTATGTCTGTAGAAATATGAAGAGACGATGACGAGTGGTTTCAGTGTAATGTTATGTAACCGATGATTGCGTTTACTGTTTGACACGGTCCCCTTCTTTTCATTTATTTCTCTTCAATCTATTTGAGAATCATTGACTTAATCCCCCCCTCACACTACAATGTATTTATTCATTATAGTATACAATTCAATGTTTTCTGAAAGTGAATTGCAAAAATCGACCCGTGATCGAGTTTTTTTAATCAGGTCACATTGGGGGTCAAGTCAACTAACTCTGCAGGTTTTCAATTTGTTATTTAGCACAGTTGATTAGGACCTAAATCTTTGATACACATTATATCATCAGCTGATGAGGAACAAAAAAAAATGAAACTCAAAAGGCATCATCACCATAGGACAACATGATTCATGAAGATAGAACAAAACATCCTATAATACACTCACAAACCTGTCTAAGTATAAAATACAAAGCTCTTCAAAGGTTTTGTCCACGAGAGTTTGAGATTTCTTCATAAAGTTACATATAGATAAATTCTATAGCACCAAAAATAACATACAAGGAAGAAGAAAAAAAGAAACACAGCCCAAAACAAATCAGCTCCATCTTTTTGTTTTTTTTTTCTTTTTCTTCTGTTTGGGAAGTAAAAAACAACGAACTTAGGAGACAAAAACAAGTTAGAAAAGCTATACCTGTTCCTATAACGGTCTAAAGAGCATGCGTTTGTGATCACATCAGAGCTACAAAGGAGGGAACTCGTGATCATCCGTCAAATGGTATGACTGCGCAGCTGTTACCCTACATGTACATACCACACAATGATTTAGAGACAGTGAAGTGGCTTTAATTATCCTATCGTCAAAAAACTCAATGAAGTTTTAAGGGTAAGAGATATACTGTACCGATCTTCCTGTGTGGAGGAGGGTATAGATGTTGGGCGGTGTGACTGGTTATAATAACCTTCACCGCTTGGGTCACTTTGATTGCTGCCCTCGGGAGGGGATTGTAGTTCAACTTGTAGAGGCTCCGTAGACCTAGAATCTGGAGCCTTCTCATATGGATGATTTGCAACCCCATTAGTATCGGAGAAGTTGTCAAGTGAATCAGCTTGACTCATATCACAAAAACCATTCGTTTGGTTAGGATGATGATGAAGATTATGAGGATGATACTGTCGCTCACGGGTGTTTCTTTCAGGGAAATTCATTTCTGAGTGCAAGTGTGCCATGCTACGGCTGTTGTTACGCGGCGACCTAGCTTGGTGTGAGTTTCTTCTTTGGGAGACCGGTCTATCCCTGTAATGGTTCTGCATAAAAGAGACGTTAAGAATCTTGGCCATTGAGAGGTCACAGTTTTTGAAGTATTTGAGAGAGGCGTATAAGTTAATACCGCATTGGGGAAGTATGTCCCAGTTCCTCGTGGCTTAGGCAATTCCTCGATACTAAAATTAGCACCTGGAATCATCTGAGGGTTCATGGGAAAGAAAACATGTCTCGGAACAGCTCCATTGCCGTTTACCGGACCGGGCCCATTCCGCCTGAATGGCAGTGCGTGCCGAATTACTTCCCATGAATTGTTGTTCGGAAGCTGAGCCAGTCCAGAAGGAGATAGTGGAGACAGAGGACCGTTTTGGCCACGGTCAAACCACCAGCGCCCACAACACAAACTGTTAAGCTGACTCTCATAATTCCCTGTGAGGTCAGACAGCAAATTCGGAGTGCCAGAAACACAATGACCTGAGTAGTGGAGATGCATATCCTCCTGTGGCCAAGTTACTGGGTTCATGAGTGAAGTGTGGTGTACTGAGCCTGTAAACGGCAGGTCTTCATGACCAACATGCTCGCTCGCGTTCTCATTACTATGTGTATCTTTAACTCTTCTGGAATCAGCAAGGCATGAATTCTCTTGCAGTTTCTCCGCCCCGTTTCCGTTTAATACTTCACCATTTCTGATCTGATGGAGAGAATGATGCTTACCATTCAAAGGAGATACAGTTTCCTTATCACTAAGGCACGTAGATTTCATTGCATCATCGGAAATCTCAAGCTTTTGGATTTTCAGGGTAGCCAACTCTTTTGCGTCTCCTGCAAATCGTTCCCCTGAAACTGATGGGGTTGTTTCACTAGGTGATCCGCTTAAATCAAGCGCAGCTGTACTCGATACATTGGCTCCTACATGCAACAAGTCTTCCTGGTCATGTCTACCATTTCCAGCAGCACCAGATGAACTGGACGATTCCGATTCGTAAATCATTTGACCTTCTTGAAAATGGTTGGCAGCTAAAGCAGGCGATATGGCACTGAACCTGTTGTATCTTACATATGGAACAGCATCAAGGACATCTGGCCTCTGGCCACTCCCATGCCTGTGAAGCATATTCGAGAAGAACTTACGAAGCTCAAAACTTATGTCTTCTTCTGACTGCAAGAAGATTTGCCCAAGCTTCCGAGCACCATATGTGAATGCACTTCGTATGCGATAGAAGTTTCCTGTGTAAGAGAAAGTAACATCCACGCGAATTAAAATTTACCAAAACAGAGAGCCGCCAAGACCATAATTTCCACGGACTAAGCATACTAAGTATGAAAGATTATCTCAAGTGTACACATGTCTTCAATTGCAGGGTAAAAAGACATGCCAGAATATCACAACCTCAATTTTAGGGCACTATAAATCTACGCACCCTATCCAAGAATTTCAGGGAGACCAACATAATATTATATAACGCTAAATCTCTGGAAAACCACAGGTCAGAAGCCACTATCTTGAGCTTGAACAATCGAAATCCGTAAGGAGAGAGAGCAGCAGAACAAAAAAAATATTGCAATTGTTGGAAAAAAGAAAAGCAGTCAACCTTTGCTCACACTGCGACCAAGATTGTTATTTTCTTTGAGCGGATCAACTATATTAAGATGCTTTGATGGAAACACACGTGGGTTTGTCTCAAATCCTCGTGAAGGTACAGAGTACATCTCCAAGCACTCCTTGAGGAACTCACTGGTCAGCAGGAGATCTTGCCCGCCATTTTCCGGAGTCTCAACTACAAATATCAAAGAAATGCAGACACTGAAATCACAAAAAGATTTCAGATTTACATATACTTGAGGAATGCTTACCAACAATTTCTGGTAGAGAGGAAAGGCAAACTGGACCATTCAGGCTAATGCAATAGTTATCCCAGTCGAACTTGCTGAAGTAGTCCAAGAATTTGTATAAAACCTATGGAAAAACAAAAGCTCAGTAAATCAAGATGAGACTAAACCATGATCTGTTCTTCAAAATTGCCGAAGACTCTTACTGCTAGTGGACCATTCAACGATGAATGGAAGAGATGGAAGATATATAAGACCAACGTCTCCAGAGCATATGTTGAGATCAGTCCATGTAGGGCCCCGAGAATACGGCTCTCGTAGTAGCACCAAGCTTTGATGAGTATGATACTTCGCTTGAAGAGATGGTCTTTGCCAATGAAGTGATCGATCTGCGTAATCAAATCGTCAACGTCAATCTGCTAGAAGTAAATCTTTGTCTTTCTAAAATTGCATCCTCCGAAATTGCTAATATGAACACTGTTCTAGGCAAATGCGCTTCAAACATGTTATTTGCATGAATGTGACATTACGAACAATTTGGAATATTCAAGAAAATCTTTTAGGTTAACAGAAAATTCCTCATGCAGTTGGGTGATCATTGTCATAATGACAGATTAGTGACATTTAAGTCCTGCTGTACTTATATCGAACAGATGAAATTAAAGCCTTAAATTGCATTTACCTTCAAAAAAAGGTTAGTTAAATTTGTTTGACACAGCATGGTCATACTGAAGAGGACAGATTACCTTCTCGAGAAAGCACAGAGTACAAATACCACCGAGCTGATTGAAAGAGATATCAACCACAATGTTTTGCACCAGACATTTAACAAGCTTAACCTGCAACATATAAAGAAAGGTTCGGTACTTGAGGAGATAACAAAAACCATGATCGGCATGCACAAAGACCCATAATACATACTTGAAACACCCACAACATAAGGTAATATAATAAATATCGAAATAGAGAAACAAACCTCAGCCCGTATTAACTGCACATCCTTAACCATAAACCTGGCACCAACATTATGTTCCTCCCTCTCAAGTACAGAGAAAACGTTGAGTGCCAGATCTTCCTCATGACACGGTCCACCAAAAGCTGTGAGATCAATATCTCCATCAGGAAGATACGTTTTCAAGGGGACCGATCCAAAAGAATGTACCTTTAACACACACACATAGCAGTAAAGTTAATCAGCCGCAACACAAAAGGAATCTTCAACCAGTAATATAAAGCACAACACTTTCAAACAGAAATGAAACAAATAGATGAAATACTGCAGTTTAGAATATCTTACAGAGAAAGTAACCAACATTAGAATAACAAGACAGAGTACTACTCGGATTAAAGCATCTAAAATACAAGGCTCCGACATACATACAAAGCACGACATAGTTTTTGTCGAAACGTGAACTCATAAAGAGAGAATGTATAACCACCTCGCATTGAAGTGTCAATCGGAGTAGTCTTTGCATATACTCAATGACATCTCTTCTTCGTTCCTCGGAAACAAGAGTTGGATGGACGTGCTCTATAATCTCACGGGTGGCTTCCTCCACTCTGTTCCAAAACTCAGGCTTATTGGAAGGAGACCGAGGCGGCGGAAGCGGTGAAAATGAGGAGGAACTCTCTTCCAACACAGACCAATCATCGAGATCCGCTGCCATGAAAGAGGACAAAACCTAAAACTAACACAAGAACAAATCAAAAAAAAGAAAGAAAAAAAAGTCGATTGATACGAGAAGAGCACACGATTGATCCGAAGGAGGAGTCAGTTCGTTGTAAACTACGCCCTCAAAAATTGAAATCGGATTGAGTTCAGAGATGGACACAAAACGAAGAGACGAGTACAAAGAAGAAGCAAACAAAGAATCGACAAGGGAGAAACAAAACGGTATCAAGGGGAAAAGGAAGAGGATGGGTTTTCTTCTCTTAGGTTTTCATTTGCAAGGATCCCAAGTGATTACTGTTAAAGGTTCGATTTTTTTTGTTTGGGGGTGTATTGGTGTTCTTTCTCTTTTTTTTTTTTTTTTTTTTTTATTTTTTTTTNTTTTTTAATATATTTTGACTGCAATGAATAAGAGGAAAAATAAAATAAAAATATTAAGGAGAAGAGAAAACTTGTGTTACTTTTTGTCTGTGCATCTTCAAACCCCTTTTTATGTCCCTCTTTTTTCTACCCTCCCTTTCTTATTCTTAACGATGCAGTATTTAGAAAGGGCGACCAGCATTAATTAGGTTTAGATTCTGAAGACATCATTTGAGTTTTGATTAGTGTGTGACTCGAGAGTTATTTATCCTGTCTTTCGTTTCCATACCGTTGGTTAGTTGTCAAGGGGATTTATTGTTATGTTTAAGGAATCATGTTTATTTAAGAAGATATTTTCACCTTTTGTGTGTGTGTGTGTATGTATCTGGGTGAGAGGAGTCAAATTAAGGGTTGATGATGAGTCTGAACTAATGAATTTATGAGACATTTTGACTGTTTAGATTGTGAGATGGTTTGGTGTATAAAGTTAAAAAGAAAATACCGATAAAATTTGGTACCGTGTGAGTGAAGATAAAATACGAAGAAAAATTATATAGTGATTATAGGAATAACGATTTTTTGAGTTTCCTAAAATAATGTGTTGGCCGTTAGATGAGATTAAGATCGAGAATGATTGAGAGCAGATATAGCCACCAACAATAATGGTTTGATCATAGCGTTACAAATAAAGATGATCACGTGAATGAAATAAATTTATTGTTTTTATTTGTTAAGATTTTTAAAATTTTAATTAAGTATTTTAGTTTGAAGTCAAATTATCATTTTAAGTTTAATACATTTCAAGGTTTTAATTTATATTTTAAAAAAAATTTAAGATATTAAAAAGTATTTAATGTGGTAGTTAAAATTTGAAATGTCGTTATAAACGCGGGTAATATGAAGTTTCTATCAAGTTAAGTATCGAATGTAAAAAATTTAATACTCATTAATGTTTAAGTTACAGTTGAGATTATATAACTTCTCAAAGCATAAACGAATTTTGAAAATTATCCAATTTTTTATGGTATTTTTGACAAATTTGTTTGTGATGATTATATCAATCAATCAATAGTCCAATTAGGTAAATCTAGATTAGAGAGAAAGTTTATAGGCCAATGGCATTACACAGGCTATTTCTATCTCACCAAATCTTATATTCGAATCCAAACAGTAATAAATACTACAACTATATAAGTGAAATAACTTATTGAGTCGGCCCATTATGGCCCAAATCAGAAAAAGGTAAATATAGATTATTTTTGCATAAAAATAATAAATTTCTCTCAAACACATACGAAACAATATTTAAGCGTTGAAAAAGTAAATATAAAGCAAAAATATGATTAAAGTATGTATTTAATGTAAAAATATTTAGTTGCACAAATATTATAACAATATATGAATTTTTATATATATAGATTTTTTATCCATATATGAATTTTTCAATCATCTAATTTTTTATAATGTTTTTCAAACAAATAATTATTATAGCGAATATATCAATAACTAAATAGTTTAATTAGGTAAATTTAGATTATATAGCACTGTGAATTTATTTAATCACAATATGTAATTTCTCATCTCTATATTTAATGAATTTATAATATATAAAAGGTTTATTAAACATATATAAATTGTTTAACTTTTAGTATTATAATTACACTTTAACATACAAGAGTCAATATCCTTTTGGGCTGTTGGGCTGTTGGGCTGTTGGGCTAATGCTTGTGGCCCAATAACAATGTGAAGAAAGAGAGTTGTTACAGTTCATCTTTCTACCTTTGCTTCCTTCCATTCTTAATTTCCAGAAAATTACCGGCGGAGAAGCCTCGCCGAAGAAGCAAGTTATGGCGGGCATGGTTGCGGTGGCAGGATCGCGACCTTCGAACTCGTTAATTCAAGCTCTACTACTGATATCACTATCATTTCCGGCTCTCTCAAGCGCTTACCGGCCAGGAGATATCGTGGCGATGAGCAAGATGGGGCAGTATCATTCTGTTCGTATCCTTATTTACATATATATATAGCTGAGATTACTTTATAATTCGATGGAAGACTAAGGATCTGTTGTTCCTCTGGCAGTCGAGAACAACTTGGCATGATGTGATCGGAAAGCATTGCCCGATCTTCGCTGTTAATCGCGAGGTACTCTGTATATTATGTACTAGTGTTCTTTTAAGGAAATTAGATTGAATTCTCATGCCAATTTTCAGGTGTTGATCCCCATAGCGAAACCAATCGGTTACACGGGAACAGATCCTTACAAGATGTGAGCATTTATTTATTTATTTATGACTTACTTCTCAAATTAAGTGCTGTGTAGCTGTATTTGATGCTTTGAATTGAGATTGCTGTGTCTTTAGTTTATTTCCCAAGCTCATCACTGGTTTTGCCAGCTATTAGATAGTATCTAGCAATTGCTGGTTTTTACTGCTCCAATATGAATTGATGTAGATACAGTGATGATTCTTCATATCTCAGCTGGTTTGACTAGAGTAGGAGCCATTTTGTATGGTGTATTCAGTTCGATTGTGTTCTTCTGATGTCTTTCTGTTGATTTGGCTACAGCTTCTTGTTGTTTTGTACATTTATTCGTATGCTGATTTGGTGTCTGATGTGTGGTTACGGATGATGTTTACATACAGAAAATTCCAAGTTGGAAATGAGAAGTTTCTAATTCACTGGCTTTTGGTGATAAACCGAAAGAGCTCAGAAGTTCCAATGATTGATGTTAATCTGGTATGTTTAGCATTGCTTTTGAGTCATGTATTTGTGATTAGTAAATTTGGTTTTGAGACTTTTTCGTGTGGCTTAATTTGTTTTTTTCGTTTGCACAGAGATATTCTGGAGGAGATCTGCTTGGTGTCACAGCTCAAGTTATCGACATGCCTCTTAGCTGTACGTAATGCTTTATATCTAGCTTTACTTTGTCCTGGTTTAGGTTTCTCTTTATTACCGTCTGTCTTCTGTACGGATGAGTTTATTGTTCCTGGAGTACTAAATACTAATCTGGCCTAACCAGATATGCGACATCTTACGCTCAAATTTGAAAAACGAAATAATAGATCACTTATTACGTGGTAGCTTCTCAATATTGTGATGCTTGGTTGCTTAAAGCCTATGTCTTAGGCCTAGTTAGCCTCTCTGCTTTCTGTTATTTTGTAGAGTTTACGATTATCTGGTGATAGTTATAAAGTTATAATATCTTCATCTTCTTAGAGGCACTGGGTGCTAATTATATAGGCGGCTTGTTTGATAGTCTTTATTCTATGTGATGTTACGTTTGTATCTGTTATTACATAGCTGATACGATCTATTTTTCCTGTGGCATTACTACAATTTCATCGTCATCTATGCTTCCATGCTTTCTTAGTACAAGTTTCCTGAATATCATGGTTATGTTAATAATGGCTTTGATAATGAATCTCATACTTTCAATGCTCTGATTTTCGAATTTGCAATTCTGCTTCCATGGTCATAGACTGATAGAGTGGTACTCACTTACTTCAAATATTGAAAGAAAAGGTCAGCAGTTTTCTTTTTCTAAGCTGAGCGTTTACCCATGGACAGATTTGAATACACACCCGGAGATCCGCAAACAGTTCTGGGATCCTCAACACTGGCCAAAACATGTTCTTGTTAGATACACATGGTACGCTCCTTTTGTTGACCTCTTTAAGCCCTTTTCTCCGTCTCCTTTCCAATATGTTTGTGCATATGGAGCTTTAGTAAGAAGCTTGTGCATATGGCCAAGTCGCAGATCTTAAGTAACATCATGTTACTGATATGCGACACTTTCTTGTGATGCAGGAAAGAGCAGTCAGAGATTGATGTGTCCTCAGGATTTTATGTCCTTTTTGGCTCAGGTAAATCAATTTTGTTCTTGCTAATCAAATAATTAGTTCAAAGGGAAAATTAGCCTATACACTTAATGCATTCCTATGTCGTTAACTTGTGATCAGCTCTCACATTCTCTTTCGTACTCTCCATTTACGTCTTACAATCTTCACGAGAGAAACTGGCGAGGTAAATGACGTTCCTGTTCTTTCAAATTCAAATGTATATCTTTCTATCTTGAACCTAATTCTTGAATTTTTTGTTATAGGTTTGTAAGAGAGACGGTTGTGGAAAGCAGCTCGAATGTTGGAGAATTTGGCAAGGTTGAGTGAGAGTCATAGTCAAAAGTATATGTAATGTTGCTGTTGTTTTAGATACTTGGAATTGATTTTCCAATTCTCTATTTAGGGTTTAACCTAATAGGTTTTTTAAAAAGGTTTTTTCTCCAAGAAAAGGAAGAAACTTGATCAAACTTTGACTAGTCGAAAGCAAAACTCTGTCCTCGTCAAATTTTTTGAAGAGAATCAACACGAGTAATTTGTAGATTTCTTGCAAAACAGTAAAACGTAACGTGTCTATAAGAAAGAAAGGGGAGGGAACAGATGAATCGTCAACTTTTTACGGGTGGAAAATTTGCAAGAAATTAACTTTAACATGTAACGTAAAATTTTTAAGGTCGTTATTGAAAACCTAAATATCCAAAGTATATTCTAACTAACACAACAATACTTACAAACAACAAAAGATCGTAAAATACAAAAAAGAAAATATCGCATTCGAACTTCGGTTTGATACCGTATTTTTGGTAAAAACGACACTGTTGGTAGTGGCGTGGTATAATGATGAGGTTGACAAGAGTTTTGGTTTCCATGGCTAGGAAATCCATAATCAAAACTCCAAAATGAAGTCAAATAATTTAGTTCTTTTAATTTCCACTTTTTTCTTAGAAATCCAATATATGATCGTTTATAACTTAGCGATAAATTAAAATGGATGTGTTTTGTTCCGTTTGAGATTTAACGTAGTTAGAATTTGTTACGAGTTTTAAATTGATACTCAAAATTAATTTCTAAAATTTTCTATAAATTTTCTATAAATTGTATTCCATTTTTTTTTCTTCCAGTTTTACCTTCATGCATTAATTCTAATACGGTACGTCGGTACCACACCACCAAACGTTGACAAGTCGCTAGGCTGGACATATATAGAGCAATGATTGGTCGTTTACGTGAATACAAGAATGAACTACACTTTTCGATCTAGTACATAGAGCTATAGATCTGATCTGACAAAAAAAAATAGAACAAAAGCGGGAGATCAGTACGTAGTAATTCGCATAGATTATTTATTAAACTATATAAAACAAAGATGAGAGAAGAGAAAACATAAATAGGAAGCAATGCATTAAATGAAACCAACCACCAACTAACCTCATGGCGTCTTCTCTCACTTTCATGCATTTGCCCTCTTGGCTCTCTCTATATAAACACAAACTCCATTAGCTCTCTTCATCATCCAAAATCGAATCCACTACTTAGCAAAAGAGAAATAAAAAGTTTTAAGATTATGGAGGGGCTCTTAAAGTTGTCAACATTGGTGATTGTGTGCATGTTAGTATCCGCTCCAATGGCGTCCGAGGCAGCAATCTCGTGCGGAGCAGTAGCCAGCAACTTGGGCCAATGCATTAACTACCTGACCCGAGGTGGTTTCATTCCTCGAGGGTGTTGTTCTGGCGTTCAGAGGCTCAACGGCATGGCTCGGACCACCCGTGACCGCCAACAAGCTTGTCGCTGCATCCAAGGAGCAGCTAGAGCCTTGGGTTCCAGACTTAACCCAGGCCGTGCTGCTCGTCTCCCTGGTGCTTGCCGTGTTAGGATCGCTTACCCCATCAGCGCAAGAACCAACTGTAACAAGTAATCTACTCTCACTCTATATATTTCATTTTACTTGGATATTAATGGGGTGTTACTATCCATATATTTAATATGTTTGATGCTTTTGGTTGGTTGCAGCGTCAGGTGAACATGAGAGGACGTTGAAGGGTTTTTCATATAATCGTTGAGAGTATTAAAAATAATAATTAAGATATCACTAGTATAAGTGTATCATTTTACTGCTGTGTGCTTTAGAATTTGTGTTTTCATGTCTTTCTTTATATACGACGGTCCATTTAATTGGTCGTCTCTGTTGTGTTTTCCTCTATAATGATAAATGGAATTACGATACGTATTGTTTCCATTTTGATGCCACGTTCAGCTTTTAATGCATCACTTCTTCCGCGCCGTGTATATAAACCAAGACCGACACTAGGCATTTTTAATACAATTATGATCAAACTTACTTAAGCAGAGGTAAAAAAACTATAAATAAAATTTATAATAGTATATATATTAAGAAACCCCGTGGGATTAATTAGTATGCTTTAAATCACATTTCGATTTCTGATACATAGTATCTATAAATATATATAAATAACAAATATATATAGGACTACCTTGAAAGTAGATTCGGATTCATTCACTCTAACGTATATATCCTCTTTTTATTATTATCTGAAGTTTGCAAGAAAGATCGTCACTATATATATATATATATGCATACGACCAGCTGATCTTCACAATATAAGAGACTTGTCTCGTAACAAGATCAACCTTATGTATATCATCTTTACGGTTTACACTGTGATCATAACTCGTTCCCTTGCATTTCTCACTCTTTCTTTAATTTGTACTCTTTTTTTTTTCGATGGCGAGTGTGTAAGGAACGAGTTGTGAGAGTGTGAAGATACTAAGTAAGGTCTAACATACAATAATTACATTATATTGAAAGCAGGTTTTATCTTGTTGATCGATTTACGATAATAGATAAAATTGCCTACGATAGACATCGTCCAAATCTCTTTGCCCGTGTATCTGTTTTCAATCCTCTCCTCTTGTCATTTTCCTTTGATGTCTCCAACTCTTTACCATTTGATTTTTTTGTCCATTATTTTCTTACTTTGGACCATGCATTTCCACCCTTTCCATTTTTTTAAAAAAATCTTTTTCTTATATCCTTGAACTGTCACTTGATCATCATTTTCGGTCCACATGTCCAAGATCTTATTACTCTCTTGGACTCATACGAGTGGCCTCATAATTTGTGCTTGGCCACCTTGTTTGACATGTCCAAATAACGTAGGCCGTACACATATTCATAACTTAATTACTCTACCTTTCTTGAAAATTTGTTTAATGTAAGTGTTGGAATATTCATATGTTTATTCGATCCCCTTGTCTAATGATTCTGTAAAATTTATGATCTCTAAGTTGTCGAAATATCTAGTTTTAGTCAAACCAAGTGGAAATATCGATATAGTTCCGGGAAGTTAATCTAGATATCTGATGTTACATCTTCTTGAAACTCAACTAAGCGAAGATCGGGAAGGCAAATGTATTAACATGGGAATATGTGTATTTTTAATGTTTAGTAGTAGTAATACTTGTTATTCATTAAATTTGCATGCATGAGAAACTAAGCATAATTAACGGGTACGCATGACATTCATGAGTTTTCCCAATTATAAAAACCGCACCGACGACCTCAACAAAGTGAAAACAATTAATTCAAAACAATTAAAACAAAAATGGCGTTTGCTTCAAAGATCATCACATGCCTCATCGTCCTTACGATCTACATGGCAGCTTCAACAGAGTCACATATAACGTGTGGGACAGTGACAAGCACACTGGCACAGTGCGTGGGCTACTTGACCAACAGTGGTCCATTGCCATCAGACTGCTGCGTGGGCGTCAAATCATTGAACCAAATGGCTCAGACCACACCGGACCGCCGACAAGTATGCGAGTGCCTTAAATCAGCGGCTAAGGAAATCAATGGCCTCAATACCGACCTTGTGGCCGCACTCCCTACCACTTGTGGTGTTTCAGTTCCCTACCCAATTAGTTTCAGCACCAATTGTGACAAGTACGTCTCCATAACTTTGTTTTTTGTTTTGTTTTATATTAGTAGATCTTTATGTTTCTTTTTGGATCATGGGAAATAAGTAATAACTTTCAAAGCTTTTTCCATAGAAAATATCTTGAAACTTCAGTAAACACTAGACTCCAAAAATTACACGAAAGTTAATGATTCGAGTAAACTACCACATAAATACATAGTTCACAAAATATCTTGCAAAGAAGATTACAATAGAAAGACTGTAAATTGTGCAAACGAATCTACTATATAAAACTAGAATAGAGAGATCTCATTTTTTTGACATATCGACATGTTTTTCTGTGTTTATATATATTTGGTTGATAGAACATATTATATACGAAATATGTAAAAATTAATTAGAAAAATCAAAGACAAATACGATTCTTTTGTACATTTATAAACAGTTAGCTAACTAGATAGAAAAACTGGTGATTAGTTTATTTTTTATAATACATTTTTTCACAATCGAATATGTAACAAAAAATTTGTAACTAACGTGAACTTTGTGGATGGATAATTCGAAGAATGAAGTACTCATTTTATTTATGGTTGTATGCATAAATGATAAATCCATTGGGAGTTTTCTGTCTTTTAGTGGTTTCTAGTGTCATGAAACATATTTGTTTTGTTTTACGGATGTTGCAGTATATCGACTGCCGTGTGAAGGAGGCTAGAGATGCACGACTAATCAAAGTTGCCAGCTTTTTACCTATAATAATTATTATTCTGCTTCTATGTCCATTGAATGACCTCATTTTCTTATTATGTAATCATCCATTTCTATGATAATAACGAGAAAGGACTCTCTATCTTTTTCGGCACTTTGATGTATGTACATACAGTACCACTACCGTCAGGGATAACACTTACGGTTATTACGCTTACAATTAATATGATCAGAAGGTTTCAGGAAAAAATGATATTTTACTCAACCGCATAAATCTAAACGCTAAAGCACCTACGAAAAATCTTTGGCTAGGAGGATTCACACAACATCGAGTGATTTAAAAGAATATTGGTTTTTTAGCTAAACTTATAATCTTTATTTTTTCATGCTCACATTTGGATAATGATGAGATTTTTAGTTTGAATAATGATGGTTATAAGTTTAAATATTTGATTCATGTATATCTTCCTATATACAGTATAGGGTTTAGAGCCGACTTTTGTATATATATATAAATACTAGTACTAAGACAGAAGACATTGATCTTGGCATCAATTCTACTTTAATACTGTTAAAACCTAAGTTGGAAGCCACGACCGAGCAGTCTATAATGACGTCGTTGATGTTTACCGATTGTTCCTCCTCCACGACGTCGCGTCTCATCCATTCGAACATCCGCAACAGTACTTTCTTGACCCGCCGGTGCATCGGCCAAATCCGCTTACACACCACAGCATCTGGGCGTGGCTGCACTCTCTCCATTCGCTCCTCTTCTTCTCCAGCTCCTGGTTTTTCATGTATTCGTGGAATGGCTGAGGGAGAAATGATTAGAGATAACATCACAGTCGAAGTTTCAAGAATGTATGAATCAATCGGTGTGGTTCCTGGATTAGCTGTAATCCTTGTTGGGGACAGAAAAGATTCCGCAAGTTATGTGAGGAACAAGAAGAGAGCTTGTGAATCTGTCGGGATGAAATCTGTGGAAGTTTTTCTACCTGAAGATTCCTCAGAAGAAGAGGTGTTGAAATCTGTCTTACGCTTCAACGATGATCCTTCTGTCCATGGAATCCTTGTTCAGTTGCCTCTACCATCGGTACAGCATTTTCTCCCACTCTTGGTCTTTAATTGACCTTGATCATAATTATTACAGATATATATATATATAGAGACAGTGATAAGTTTTGGAATGCTACGTATATGCAGCATATAAATGAACATAACATAATGGATGCGGTTAGTATAGAGAAAGACGTTAATTGATGGATTTCACCCAGTACATAGGGGACACCTTTCCATGCGGGGAAGAGATCCCTTATTCGTTCCGTGTACTCCAAAGGGATGCATTGAGTTGTTGCACAGATACGACATTGAGATCAAAGGGAAAAGAGCTGTTGTTATTGGAAGGAGTAACATTGTTGGTAGGCCAGCTGCTCTGTTGCTGGAGGTAATAATACCATATTTTTTCTTTCTGACATTAAATTTGCTAATTACTAGTTACACTTTTTGGTCTCTGGTTTGTAATTGTAGAGGGAGGATGCTATAGAATGAGAGCTTTATGGATCACAAAAACAGAAACTCCTCTTTATTAATTTTTAGTTAGCTCAAGACCAAAGTACACAATAACTCAATAATCTCTCTGTCTCTCAATCACACAAGACCAAGAACTCACGACACCTATCTTAACAGACCTGCAATCATATATATATAAAACTGACACAGACTTTCCTAATCCTAATAGGTATAACAAACTTTCTTAATCCTAATCCTATTAGGCTTACAGCTTGTCAGTCAAGCTTATCTTCAACATTCTCCCCCTTAAGCTTGAAGCTATCTCTCTCAAGATCCTGAACACCGATGAGATCTCTCATTTCTTTGAACTTGATCCTTCCAAGCGACTTTGTCAAGATATCAACCTTCTGTTCTGTTCCCGGTACATGTTCAACTTCGATTTGTCCATTCTCCACGCATTCCCTTATAAAATGATAATATCTTTGGATGTGCTTGCTTCTGCCGTGGAAGACCGGGTTCTTTGTAAGAGCTATAGCTGACTGATTATCAATTCGAATAGTGACTTTTTCTCTTTCAAACCCTGTAATCTCACATAACAAATCCTGTAACCAAATTGCTTGTTTGGCAGCCTCTGTTCCAGCCATAAATTCAGCCTCACAAGAAGACAGAGCTACAAGATCTTGTTTCTGTGAGCACCACGTGATTGGACTGTCTCCAAGATAGAAGATATGTCCACCCGTGCTCTTACCATCATCAGGATCAATATTATGACTGCTATCGCTGTAACCCACTAGTCTTGGCACCTTTGTTCTTTTGAACCTTAAACCGAGAGTTGTAGTCCCTTTGAGGTATCTCAGACACATCTTCATCGCAGCTCCATGTGACTCTCGTGGGCTTTGCATATATCTACTAAGAACTCCTACACAGTATGCCAAATCCGGTCTTGTGTGCAACAGATATCGCAGACACCCGACATTTCTTCTGTAGTTTGTAGCATCAATCTCTGCTTCCTTCTCTCCTCTGCTTAATTGTAATCCTACTTCCATTGGTATTTGAACTGGATTACAATCCCTCATGCCAGCTTCGTCCAAGATTCTCATAGCGTAACGGCTTTGATTCAGAGTTATACCGTCTTCTCGTTGATGTACTTCAATTCCAAGATAATATGTTAGCTTGCCGAGGTCACTCATCTCAAAGTTGCTTGCCATCTCTTTCTTGAATTTGTTAATAACGTCTGAGCTTGTTCCAGTAACGAAGAGATCATCGACATAGACTCCAATCACCAACAGATGTTCTCCGTGAAGTTTTCTGTACACAGAGGGTTCTTTTGAACATTTTATAAACTGAAGCTCCAACAAGATCGTGTTTAATTTGTTGTTCCAGGCTCTAGGTGCTTGACGTAGACCGTATAGAGCTTTGTTCAGTTTATAGACCTTTCCTTCTTTTCCCTTTGTTTCAAATCCTTCTGGCTGTAAAACATATACTGTTTCTTTCAATTCTCCGTGGAGGAAGGCAGTTTTAACGTCAAGATGGTGAATCTCCCAGCCATGTGATCCTGCTAGATCAAGTAAGAGTCTGATTGTTTCAATTCGTGCCACTGGAGCAAATACTTCTTCAAAATCCACTCCATATTGTTGAACATAACCCTTTGCAACTAGTCTTGCTTTATATTTGTTTATGCTTCCGTCGGCATTCCTTTTTACTTTGAACACCCATTTTAAACCGATGGCGTTTGCTCCAAAAGGTAGATCAACTAGATCCCAAGTTCTCAGCTTCTCAATAGAGCTTAACTCTTCTTCACATGCCTCAATCCATTCTTTAGACTGTTTTGCTTCATCAAAGTTCCGTGGTTCATTATTTAAGCATAGCAATAGTATTTCTCCTTCTTCTTCTGCAAGTAGGATGTAATCATCTAGATATTTTGGCGTGTTTCTTTGTCTTTCTGATCTTTGCAAGACGGGTGTCATGGTGGTTTCTGGCTCTTGTTCTATTATTTCTTGAGTCTCAGACGGAGTTTCTATGTCATCGTTCGTTGGTTCTTCTTTTATACCTCTGGTTTGTTCCGTTTCACTGTTCTCCTGTATTTCTTGTAAGCCGTGATTCCCTGTTTCGTTGAATGTGACTCTGAAGCTCCCATCGTTGTCTCTTTCTTCGTTATTGGACTTCCAATTCCATCCTTTTGTTTCATCAAAGATCACATCACGATTAACAACAATCTTTCTTGTTTGGGGATCATACAATCTATAAGCTTTGGAACCTGGTTCAGTTCCCAAATGAACAAGTATTCTTGTTCTGTCGTCAAGTTTTTTCAGGTGGGGAGAGTCAATCTTTGCGTAAGCTATACAGCCAAAGATTCGTACATGTTCAACTGTTGGCCTCTTTTCTCGATAAAGCTCATACGGCGTTTTGTCTTTGAGTGTTCTTGTTCCCACTCGGTTTATGAGATACGTAGAGTGTCTCACTGCTTCCCCCCATAAGTAGTTTGGTAGATGCATGTGTTTGAGTATGCTTCTGGCCATCTCCATTAAAGTCCTGTTCCTTCTCTCGACTACTCCGTTTTGCTGAGGTGTGTACGGAGCTGTGAGGTGCCTTTTTATGCCATGTTTTTCACAGTATGAGTTGAACTCTGTTGACACAAACTCTCCTCCTCGGTCTGTTCTTAGTGTTCTGATCCTTTCATTGCATTCACTCTCAGCCATTACCTTGAATTTGCAGAATTTCTGAAAGGCTTCTCCCTTTTCTTTTAACAAGATTGTCCACATGTACCTTGAATAGTCATCAATAATTACAAATACGTATCTGTTTCCTCCGCTTGTGATTGGTGTGATTGGTCCACAGAGATCTCCATGGATGAGTTCCAATTTCTTTGTTGCTCGAAACGTGGCTGCTTGTGGGAAGGGCTGACGTGTTTGTTTTCCGAGTAGACACGAGCTGCAGAGGTTCTTCTCAAGTGTGTTTTTTGGTGCTCCATAAACAAGTTTCTTCTCAATCATAGAATTCAATCTGTCAAAATTGACATGCCCCATTCTTGCGTGCCATTTGTTTGACTCGTTTACACTTGCTAAGAGTAGCCGAGTGTTGTCTTTCAAGCCCATTCTAACTTTGTACAGTCTGTTCTTCGATCTTGTTGACTTCGCAAGGAGCTTTCCATCATGATCCTTCATTGTTAATTGTCCTCCTCGTAATCTGATATCACAGCCTGCTTCTGTTGCTTGACCCAAGCTTACTATGTTGCTTTTGAGTCCTAGAATGAAATAAACATCTGTCATGACTCGGGGTCTTCCATTCATGTCTATGAACGAGATTGTGCCCTTCCCTTTGATGTCTATGCGTGAATCGTCTCCAAAACGTACCTTTCCAGTGATCGTAGGATCAAGCTTATCAAAATACCTTTTATCCCCGGTCATATGATTGCTTGCACCGTTGTCTAAGTACCAGACATCTTCTCCATCTATGTTTGTCTCAAACTTGCTTGGTACACATTTTTCCTCATTTAGAAAGACAACTTCATGCATTAGAAGTGAGTCTGCATCCTCCGTATCCTTTTCTTTCTCATTCTCTCTTGCTTCTTGTAGTTTAAGAAGGCGATCAGGGCACAAATATGAGTAGTGTCCATTCTTATCACATCGAAAACATGTGATTCCAGACATGTCTCCTTGTCGTCCACGGCCTCGGCCTCTAAACGAGTATCTACCTCCTCGTTCTCTACCTCTGTAACCTCTTCTGTAGTTTCCATTGTATTCTTGATTGGAGTAGCTATTTTGGTAATCTGTGTTTGCGTACATCAATTTGCTTTGATCCTCTGAGGTTTCGTCATCTTCTTTTACTCTTTCTTCGTAGGCTTTGAGACGTCCTATAATGTCTTCGAAACTTGTTGAATTGAGATCCAGCATTTGTTCTAAAGAGGCTACTATGTGTATGTATTTCTTATGAGGTAGACTTTTAAGAAATTTCTTGACAAGTTTCGGTTCATCGATAGCTGTTCCTAAAGTAGCTGATTTTGCAGAGAGTTCAGATACTCTGCCTGAAAATTCATCAATTGTTTCTGAATCTCTCATCTTTAGGCGATCGAAATCCGTCATCAAGGTTTGTAATCTTGCTTCTCTAACTCTTTCAGCTCCAATATACCGTGTTTTTATAGCTGCCCAAAGTTTCTGTGCATTACTGATTTCCCCGACTTGTAGAGCTATGGCTTCTGGTATTGATTGAAACAAGAGAGCTACAGCCATATTGTTTTTCTCTTCATCCATTGTTTCCTTTTCTTCTTCGATAAAATCCCAGACTTTGTGAACTTTGAGTGCAGCTTTCATACGCATAGTCCAATATGTGTAGTTTGTATTGTTCAGCATAGGAAATTGAATGGAGGACGACGATGATCCTCCTCCTCCTTCTCGTGAGGTTTGGGCCATCGAGGTGATGGCCTTCTCTGGTTTTTCTGACATCCGGTGTGAGGATTTAGTAGCTCTGATACCAAATATAGAATGAGAGCTTTATGGATCACAAAAACAGAGACTCCTCTTTATTAATCTTTAGTTAGCTCAAGACCAAAGTACACAATAACTCAATAATCTCTCTGTCTCTCAATCACACAAGACCAAGAACTCACGACACCTATCTTAACAGACCTGCAATCATATATATATAAAACTGACACAGACTTTCCTAATCCTAATAGGTATAACAAACTTTCTTAATTTTAATCCTATTAGGCTTACAGCTTGTCAGTCAAGCTTATCTTCAACAGATGCAACTGTTACCGTCATCCATTCAAAAACAGAAAACCCTGAAGAAATCACACGACAAGCTGATATCTTAATCGTAGCTGTTGGACGACCAAACATGGTTAGAGGACGCTGGATAAAACCGGGCGCAGTCGTCCTCGATGTTGGGATTAATCACGTCGAGGTAAGTGAACAATGCATTAAAATGGAAGTTTAAATCAATCCAGTGTGTGACATTCATGATATACTATGAACTGTAGGATCCAACTGCTCCACGTGGCTACCGATTGGTTGGAGACGTTTGCTATGAGGAGGCTTGCAAAGTTGCATCGGCCATCACACCCGTTCCTGGTGGTGTAGGACCAATGACCATAGCCATGCTTCTACTTAACACCTTAACATCGGCCAAGAGAATTCACAACTTTCAGTGACCTTAGCCTAAAGATTGAAGGCTTTCTTGAATGAACAAGTCTTACTTTTTTTTTCTGATCCAAGTCTTTGATAAATGTACGTACCCCAAACATATGCAGCTTAAGTGGGATATTACAAATTTTTTTTCTTTTTGTTTTCACATGTATTTACTTCTTGTCATTTGATCCAGAACTAGTTTAAAATTTTCCAGACAATGAATACATATTGAAAGGATGGTGTGTGTCCTATGTTACAGATTCTTAAACTTTTCTCCATATTTGTTCTTGTTTAGTTTAACTTTTTAATAGGCTAACTCGTTGTATTAGATTAAAGGAATCAACCCATTAAAATCTTAATATTACCATCTCACAAAGCACATTGATAAACTCACACTCTCACAGGAAGATTTAATCAAACAATGGCCACTTTGTGTAAACCTGAATACCGATAAATAGTGAAGAATTAAATGAGAAAGATGGGCCTCGTATCTAAGCACAAGTAATGGGCTTTTAAAAATAATTACGGCCCAAAGAATTTCTCCGACAGCTCCGTCGTGAAGGGGACGATGATGGATGGTTTGTCAAAACTCAAACTTGGCTCTCCGACTAGAGATTCATCAATTCCAGATACGACGAACTCGAATCTCCAACCCGAAACCAAAGTCTTTGTCTTTATCCATCTTCTCCCAATCCTCTGCGTGAAAAATCTAACCTTTGGCGATTTTCATGATCTGCGAATCTGCGATGCGTTTTGTACAAGTACTCACATCCTGAGAACAAAAATGCGCGAAATTTCAAATCAAGGATCGAATCAAGACTGTCTCTGGCTTAGAAATCAAGCGATCGAGTCATAGATTTAAAGGTTTGACCTTGGTTGCTGTTGCTGCCATGGATAGAAGTCGTGTCTTGTCACTTGTTCTTCTTCTATTGATTGTGTTTGTCTCCAATGCTTCGTCTTACGGCAAGTCTCGGGAGTTAGTAGATGAACAAGCACCTAAGGATAATACAAATTCAACAACCACACAAGTAAAGTTTCGATTTTTTGTTTTCTTTCCTCTTAATTGCTTTGTTTAAGACAATGTGTGTTTGACTTCAACTCTTATGTTTGTACTTCAGAATTCTCCGTTGCCTGATGTTAAACCCACTGGAGATGGAAAGTCCAATGCAAACTCAACGGAAACTTCTTCTCCGCCAACTAGTAATTCCACGAGTCCTAATCCTAAGGAGGTTGATTCTGTGAGTCCACCACCTCCGCAACTGCTACCTGAAAGCGAGAAGAATGGCACGACAATGTCTAATACAACCGAGGCGTTAATCCCGCCTCCAGCGAACCAAACAGATAGCAAGGAGGATGGAAAATTGCCGGCTAATCTGGCGCCGCCTCCAAAGAGTCTGGAGAGTGGGAAAAATGGGACGGTGCCGGATACGGGAAACCCTCCTCCGGCTAAAGTTCCTGAGAAGGTGGATGACGCTAAGGGGAGCTCAGAGTCTGCTATTGCAGAGACTTGTGCAGGAAAGTCTAAGATATGTAGAACTGAGAATTCATTGGTGGCATGCACTTTAGGCATCGAAAAAGGTACATTGACGCCCCTCTTCTAGTGCCAGTTTCTTTAATTTCTATACAAGCTGTATTCAGTTTGTGGACACTGAAGAAGTTTTGAGCTTTCGGTGACTGTTAAAGTTAGGGAGTAGAATTGTATGGCTTTTTTCTTTGCTATCCAGAACTAGATGGAACCTAGAGACTTGCACAAAGTTATTGGTTTTTAACTTTCATTGGAAATAATATCTTTGGCATGTACTTTCCTGTTTATTGAACGGTGCAAATAAGTCGTGCTAGCTTCTTGAGTTGAAGCTATTTTGGGTTTTGTTTGCAGCGTGGAGAGATTTCCATGAAAATGGTTGTACAAGGTGCAAATAAATACTTGTTGGCAATGGTGGTCTTTATAATACTAGCAGATGCTTTGTATTATTAGGAAGCCTCATTGCTGACTCGAAGTCCCAAATTAGCAGATGTTTGACTTACGTATGTTGTGTTAATTTGTATATGAGTGTGATCTCGGCGACATGAAACATTTTTACACATTATAGCTACATTCCCTTACATTTTGTTACGTCTCTGCTGTTTCTGTTCTGTTTTCTTCAGTATATTTGCTTGAGTTGATTGAATTTTTCATTCTTAAGCTGTTTTTTACCACTGCAGGTTCTTCGAAATGGATGATTCTAGTTCAAAATGAAGGTGAAGAATCTTTAAAAGCAAAAATTGTTCTGCCAGCTAACCCTTTGCCAGAGCTGACACTGCGAAAACACCAGAGCCGAAGGGTACGTGTTCTATGTGCTTCTGTGCTGATCTCTTGGAAAATGTCTAGCTCTGAAAGTCTGAATTACTTTTTGTGATCTTCGATAATACAGTACAGATGTTATTCCAGTTACTCAATAAACCGAATCGACCTTCTTTCACTTGCAGAAACTTCTGACATGAATTGCTGTCTCTATTTACAGGTAAACATATCCATTAGCGGAGACACAAACAAAATCATATTGGACGCCGGGAAGGGAGAGTGTGTGCTTCACATGTACTCATCAGAGGAAAACACCTTATCCATCCACCTTCCTTCATATGAAAAGCTAGTTACGCCCATTAACGGCGCCTATTTCTTAATAGTAGCCGTCGTTATTTTCGGGGGAGCTTGGGGATTTTGTCTGTGCCGGAAGAATCGCCGTGCAGGCAATGGAGTGCCTTATCGTGAGCTAGAATTGAGCGGAGGGTCAGGCTTAGAAAGCGAGTCAGTGGTCCATGACGTGGAGACAGCGGACTGGGACGAGGGTTGGGATGATGATTGGGACGAGAATAATGCTGTGAAGTCACCTGGTGGTGCAGCAAATAGTGTCAGCATCTCTGCCAATGGCTTAACAGCGAGAGCTCCGATCCGAGACGGCTGGGATCATGACTGGGACGACTAAAATTTTGTGTGTGTTTACCTGTGGATGGATAAACTATTACTGAGAATCATAACCACTTGGATACAGATTCCTGCAAGGAAGACAAGACAGAGATACAAAAAAAAAAGGTTTAATGTATACGCAATTCGCCTATATAGATCTTTTAAAATTCTTTTTTCTTTTTGTAAGTTGAAGAAATGTTACATTTTGTACTTGAGTCTCCCAACCAGAACCTTTGTGTTTTGTATTTCCAACTCTTTAGTTTCATATTTTGTATCATGTATACGAAGGTATTCAGTTTTGTACTTTCCTTTCCTTTTTCCCTTTTAGCATTCGCTAAGGGGATTTCTTTGTACCAACACTTACTGAGTGGACAATAATAATATATCCATTAGAATCATAGAATCATGCTTAGTCTCTATTAGAGTCCCAGCTGAAGCAGCTGTTGATGCGGTTCATTCCATTCTCAAGGATCCTATCCACAAATCCATCGGCGAAACATCTGTAAGAAAAATCTCTGCTCAACAAATCATAAAACACAACAGTAACAACAACAACACTTTTGACTACTCATGATTATGTGTTAAAACTCAATTCACCATAGGAACTGAAGCAATGTCCAGCTCTGAGAGTGGAAGTATCAGGTGCAGCGGTGGATTCATTGGTTCGAGAATGAGAGACGAGGGCAGGAAAGCAACTCTGTTACTAGTGGACATGTAGTCTTGTTACTTAACAGTCGAGTTCTTCAGGAAACTCTTCTGAAAAAGGCGGGAATCCGACACATTCGATTTTCGACAGGTACAACGGTGCTTATCTCAGAAGAATCGGTTCCAACGTGTTTGTCATATGTGAATATGGTTTGCGCTGGATTGAGAAACTCCATCCCGAAATCCATCGTTTATTGTCAAGTCCGTGAAGCAAAACGAAGCCTTCTTGATATCTTCTTCGCTGAACTTGGCCAGAAAGAGGTAATAATAACATGTTGTAGAAACTATCTATCTATACATGAGTAATGATCTAAATTGTGTTGATGCTAAAGCAGATGAGCAAATTGTCGAAACTTTTGGATCCTGCGGTTCAGCAGCGAAGGACTTCGATTGCAAAGAGGCTGGAACTGTATAGAAGTGCTCAAACAGAAATTGAAGCAGTTGCTTGGTCCAAGTAGAGAGAGAGTTCTTAACAGTTCTTTAGGATACGTTCTCCTCTCTTTTTCGATTGTTTTATTTCATTTGTGTTCGAGTTAACATTGTTTTTGAATAAGTTTTATACGACGATAGTCGATAGACAATTTCCTTTGTGGCAGAAAATTGTTGATCAAATATAATAAAATTAGGATGCACGGGACAAAAGGAAGAACATGCGGAAGAAATGAGATTTTATTACTACCGCGTTCAACAACTAAAGAATGGCCATAATATAAGCGAGCGCTCAACCATATGAGCTACATCCCTTGATGATGATCATGTGTCTACGTAAACTATTTGTATTATAATGAGACGTTGAAAAAGCTGTTTTTACATTATTAAAAAATACAACATTTTCATTTTCTTATAGATATTTTCGTGGAATGTAAACGCTAACATGAGATACAAACGATAAGTTTATGTTTGGTTTTCGATTATAGTTAACAAATAAAATTTTCTATAAAAAAGAGAAACTTGAAGTCGGTCTGAGTTTGCTGACATGGTAAGGGCGATTTGAAAAGCGATTCTAGGGTTTTACCGTGCGCTTCACTTCTTGGGATCGGATGGCTTCTCAGCCGCCATCACCCACCATGCCGGAGCCAGACAATCCGGCTGGGACACCGACACAAACAACATCAGATCAACTAACTCAAACAACAAAGCCATCATGGATTTCTGTTGTTCAAGCAAAGCAATCTCTGACTAAGCATGAGCTTAGTTTTTCAGACACGGAAAGTGATCTTGCAGTGGAAATACCAGATGCTATCATCGATGGAGTAGCTCCCTTATGGGATGACATGGTTCTTGGGAAGTTTCTAACCAAAGCCCCGCATGTAGCAAAGGTGCACGTCATCATAAACAAAATCTGGCCTGTTGGTGAAAAGCCAGAGAACATCGAAGTCTTTGTAGTGGATGCCACCACAATGAAATTTAAAATCAAAAATAGTGCAGTGCGTAGCAGAATTCTCAAACGTGGTATGTGGAACATAGCAGATGTGCCAATGGTGGTTTCCAAATGGTCTCCTGTGGCAGAAGAGGATCCACAGGAAATCACTACCATCCCGATGTGGATAGGCATCAAAAACGTTCCACCACAGATGTTTTCGGAAGTGGGACTTGGCTTTTTAGCTAGTGCAGTTGGAAACCCAAAACGTTTGCATCCTGATACCATCCAATGCAAACAATTTGATGAGGCAAAAATCTTTGTCGAAACTGATCTTTCAAAAGGCTTTCCCAACTCGTACAGATTCAAATCCAGAAAAGGGGTTGACTCTGTCGTGGAGTTCAAGTACCCATGGCTTCCTGCAAGATGCACAAAGTGTAGTAAATGGGGCCATTTAGCGGATAAGTGTTCTAATAGGAAGACACTGCCTCCGACCACCCCCATTCCAGAATCTGTGGAGCACGTCGCGGTTGAGCCACGGCCTCATACTCCAGTAATTGAACGTTCAGAAGATCTGAATAATTACAAACAACCGAGTAGTGAAAAGGAAGAGTCCAATTCACTTACATGGTCTGCAGTTTCTCCTGCCAAAATAAGTCGTAGTCCGAGGAACTCAGTACTTGAATATGGTTAAGTCCAGATTGCACAAGCTTCGAAATTCTCTGTTCTCAGTGACCTGCAAGAGGAGGGGGAAATTCTACAAACAGTCCATGAACCAGAGGCTGACAAAGCAAGTGACGTTCAGGAACTTGCGACAGTTGACCAACTGCAGACACTCACAGATGACCCGACTGAGCCCTCTGATGGCTCTGATAATTCTGATGATCGGCTCCAACAAAACTCGGTCATTGAAGAATCTAGTCAACGACAATCTTTGCCCCGGTCTTCGAAGTATAATCATCGCTACCTTACTGAACACTCAGCTCCAGCTAACAGGAGAAATCCAGCAGCCACGAGCAAAAAAGCTTCTCAAAAACATTATTGATGTCTGGTTTCTTCTGGAATATCCGCGGATTAAATAAAAAAACTAAACATTCTGTGGTCCGCAGTTGGATTAACCAAGAAGGTATGCAATTCGGGTGCTTAATTGAAACGCGAGTTAAAGAAAACAAAATTCAGACATTATGGATGCAATTCTGAAAGACTGGTCTGTATTATCAAACTATGAGCATAGTCCAAAGCGTCGTATCTGGGTAGTTTGGAGAAATGCCACACGGCTTACTCCGGTTTTCAAGTCCGACCAAATGATCACATGTTCAGTTCTATTAGAAGGGATGGAAGAGGAGTTTTTCTGTTCTTTCATCTACGCTCAAAATACTGTAGAGGAAAGGAGAAGCCTATGGGAAGACATAAAAAATCACCATGACTGCCCTATGATTCGTAACAAAGCATGGACGCTCTGGGGTGATTTTAACGAGATTTTGAATTCGGAGGAACACTCTGATTTCGAGAATTCAAATGCTGCACTGCAGGGGATGCGTGATTTCCAAGAAGTGGCACGCAAGTGTCTGCTAATGGACCTTGGCCATCACGGTCCAATGTTTACTTGGTGTAATAAAAGAAAAGAGGGTCTGATATGTAAAAAGCTTGATCGAGTATTGATAAACGATACTTGGCTGCACAAGTACAAAAATTTCTATGGAGTATTTGAAGCTGGGGGAGTATCTGACCACTTGCGATGTCGAATCCAGATGAAGAAGACTGAGGTACCGAAACGTAAACCGTTTAAATTCGTCAATGCAGTAGGAAAGATGAAGGAGTTTGTCCCTGTGGTAGAATCCATCTGGAAAGATACTGAAGCTTTATTTCACTCAACCTCTGCAATGTTTCTACTGTCTAAGAAGTTGAAATCCTTAAAGCATCCTCTTAAGGCCCTTAGTAAAGAAAAACTGGGGCTTCTGCCTAAGAGGACAAAGGAAGCGTTAGTTGTGCTATGCAAAAAACAACAAGAAACTCTGGAGAACCCAAGTCAGGTCGCAATCGAGGAGGAGGCTAACGCTTATGAAAAATGGAAAATATTATCAGACTTGGAGGAGGCTTTTTACAAGCAAAAGTCAAAGCTCCACTGGCTCAAAATAGGGGATCAGAACAATAAGACTTTCCACAATGCAGTAAGGATCCGAGAAACCCGAAATACAATCAGAGAAGTACTTAATGGAAATGGTGAGTTGGTCACCACGCAGGAGGAAATTAAGGCTGAAGCTGAACAATACTTCAAGAACTTTCTTACACAGACTCCTAATGACTACATGGGCAAAACAGTGCATGAAATTCAACAGCTTCTCCCGTTCCGGTGTAGCGACCTTGAACGCACCTTTTTGGACAGAGAGGTCACAGCAGAGGAGATACGTTCAGTGATCTTCTCGATGCCAGAAAACAAGTCACCAGGACCTGATGGCTACACGACTGAGTTTTTCAAGTCAGCTTGGGAGATAATTGGCAAGGATGTAACAGTTGCCATACAATCTTTCTTCATCAACGGGTTTCTACCTAAGGGTCTTAACTCCACCATCCTTTCCCTCATTCCTAAGAAGCAAGAGGCAAAGAGCATGAAGGACTACAGACCTATCTCTTGCTGTAATGTTCTTTACAAAGTGCTGTCAAAGATTCTGGCAAACCGATTAAAATGTCTTCTGCCAAAGCTTATTCTCCCCAATCAATCAGCTTTCGTCAAGGACAGACTTCTCATGGAAAATCTCCTCCTCGCTACAGAGCTGGTGAAAGATTACCATAAATCGGATGTGTCCCCTCGATGTGCAATGAAAATTGACATAGCAAAAGCGTTTGATTCAGTTCAGTGGCCATTCCTCTTAAATCTGCTAGAGGCTCTGCATTTCCCGGTGAAATTTGTCCACTGGATAAGTTTGTGTATCACCTCTGCATCTTTTTCAGTACAAGTGAATGGAGAATTAGCTGGCTATTTCCAAAGTAGTAGGGGACTACGACAAGGCTGTTCTCTGTCCCCTTATCTCTTTGTTATATGCATGAACTACCTCTCCCATATGATAGACGCTGCTGCCAAAGATAGAAACATTGGTTATCACCCACATTGTAAGAATATCTCGTTGACCCATTTGTGCTTCGCTGATGATCTTATAGTTTTCACAGATGGAACTAAAAAATCTGTTGAAGGTATTTTGAAAGTATTTGACGACTTCGCTGGAGCATCGGGCCTCAAAATCAGTCTTGAAAAATCTACTCTGTACATGGCTGGTGTCTCTGACATTCATCGACTCAGCATTCTGGCTCAGTTTCCTTTTGAGACTGGGCAACTTCCAGTCAAGTACCTCGGGTTGCCCTTACTCACAAAGAGAATGTCAACAAATGACTATAAACCGCTAATCGAGAAAATAAGAGCAAGGATCAGTTCGTGGACATCTCGATTTCTCTCTTATGCAGGAAGGCTTCAGCTTCTGAACTCTGTGATTTACAGCATCATCAACTTCTGGATATGCGCTTTCAGATTACCAGGTGAATGTCTCAAAGAAATTGAGAAAATCTGCTCACTTTCTTGTGGTCTGGGCCGGATCTAAATACAAAGAAGGCAAAAGTGGCATGGGAGGACATTTGCTGTCCAAAAGGGGAGGGAGGATTAGGATTAAAAAAGTTAAAAGAACTCAACATGGTTAGCTTTCTGAAACTGGTCTGGCGAATTTTCTCTTCCAGTACTTCCCTCTGGGCTCGTTGGTTACACACATATCTCATACGTAAAGGTAGTTTCTGGTCTCTCAAAGATTCAAGCCAAGCTGGCTCTTGGATGTGGCAAAAGATACTAAAACTGCGGGAATTAGCTCGAACCTTCCATTATGTTGAAGTGCATAATGGTCTAAACACTTCTTTCTGGTATGATAATTGGTGTTCTCTGGGTTGCCTACATGACAAGCTAGGAAACAGAGGCTTCATTGATCTGGGAATTACTGATACAGCCTCAGTTGGGGAAGCGCTGATCTCACATAGGCGACAAAGGCATAGAGTACCACTTCTCAATCAAATTGAAGACATTATTGATACTCATAAGACAGCGATGGTTATCGGAAAAGATGATGTGCATATGTGGAAACAGCGAGATGACGTCTACAAGACCAAATTTAGCTCGAAGAACACATGGCATCAGATTCGACACACTCAGATCACGCAACCATGGACAAAGAGTATTTGGTTCCCTAGTGCAACACCAAAATACTCATTTATCTCATGGCTTGCAGTTCGAAATAGGCTGGCGACGGGAGACAGAATTCAGTCTTGGAATCCACAAGCCACTTCTTCTCACTGTGTTCTCTGCAATCACCTGCTCGAAACTCGGGATCACATATTCTTTACATGTCCTTACTCTGCAGAGATTTGGAAAGCTTTGGCTAGTGGCATAATGCAGACAAACTACTCGACTATATGGCCGGAGATACTCTTGTTCTTACAAGTAGCGTCTCTGGATTATGTCCAGCTATTTATTTTGAAGTACCTTTTTCAAGCTGTGATTTATGGAATCTGGAGAGAAAGGAATTCGAGAAAGCATGGAGACAAGCCTTCTCCTCCATCAAGATTGATCAAGCTTATCGAGAAAGCAGTCCGAAACCGTCTAACCTCAGCTAGAGACGAGGGACACAAGGAGCTTGAAGACGGGTTGGTCTACTGGTTTAGTCTATGCTATTAGTTTTGAATCTTTGTAGTTTAAGTTTTTTCTCAAAACACTAGAATCCAGTCGCATGTAAATGTAAAACAGAGGTTTTTTTGGTTTGAATTTAACATCATTTCGAAAAAAAAAAAAAAAAATTTCTATAAAATATGTTAGAAGAGCTTGGAAAAATAGAAAGAGACATGAATATAAATACAAATGCAAATCTTGTAACCAAGAAAAAAACGCAAACGCAAACCGTTAATAATTAAATACGTCTGTGTAATTGGTTATAAACTTACACATTTTGAGGAGAGGCATATCTGCAACACATCCTCCAACCATTACTGCTTGAAGCAAGTTGCTAACTCTCTGTTCTTTGACTTCAATTGGCAATAAATCATCGATTTCTTTCTCGATATCAAACAGAGTTTCATCAACTGGAGCATCTAGATTTCCTGTGAATGTTGCCGCTTGGATTGTTGATTCTCTCAGCTCTTTCAGACCCTGCGGAAGAGACAATGTCTCTTCAATTTGGCCTCAAACTATGTTAGTTCCATTGTAACATTGAGAAGATTCTATATTGTTAATTTTTAATTATTTATTTCTCATATTAAATATTTATTTTTGTTTCATGTATGAGAAAATTTTAATATTTTTTGTTTGTTTATTATATTTTGTTTTTATTATTTAAGATGATATATGATGCTTATATTATTTTAGTTTACTTATGCATATTTGCTTACAAAAATCTTGTTATTTTATATTTTATTTATTTATAGAATTTTGTACAATTTTTTTACTGGCTTTTTTTATTAATTTGGATTCAGAAAAATAATTTGGTATATATCATGTTCCTCACTACACTGACGCTTCTGGTATGTCGCTGGTATGCTTCTGGTAAAACCATCAAAAACATTGCTGCTAAGAAAATTATAAGCGTTGCATCCATCTGGATGGGAAATCAGCTCATTCTTTAACACGAATCCCATGTCGCTAACATAACTTTCAATAATAGAGACTTTACTGGTGATTTTGTAGCTGAAACACAAGAAGTTTCCAGTATTACTGTTGTATGATGAATAACAAGATCGTCAGATGGCTGTCGAGTTTATAATCAATGGTTACTATAGAGATCTCTACTACCAGTTCATAAAAATCCACAGGATAAAGAAGTCAAAGATAAAATTGTTACATGAGTTTGCACCCCATCAAATGAATTTAGGTTTTGAGATTCCACCATTTTACAAGTGCTTACAATAAAATGTAAAGTTTAAACAATACAAATACCAAGGAGAAAAAGATGTCATTCAAAAAAGAGTTCACTAAAAATAAAAAATAAAAAATAAAAAAATAAGATAAGCTTGCAAGAGAGTATTTTATATGGGCTTTTATATTCAATCAGAAAAGACGAGCCCATTTCTATCCAGGCCCACATGAGGTCAATATAAATAAGAATAAAAAGCCCATAATTACGCAAACTAAACAAATCGAGTTTTTTTTTCAAACAAAACAGGTCCCAGTCTTTCGCTTTATATAATGAGAAGGGCCAGCTCAGCCACGAGGGAGGAGGGGTCGTCGTCAACACCGCAGCAGAGAAAATACGCGTTTTTTAAATTCTCTTCGCCTTTTATAATTTATATAACACACAAATGAACTGTCATCCAAGACCAATCCAAAAAAACCAATCAACAATATCCTTCGATGGTTGGGCGTGTAATAACAGCTGTTACTCTAAGGGCATAATCGTCACTCCCACCTCCCTTGTCAAGCCGGCTTCAATTTGCCTCTAATTGAAACAGAAAGAGAAAGAGATAATTTTAATTAAAACATAAAAAAAACGTTAACGCGTAGAGGGAGGCAACAATGCTGTCCGTTTTTGTCGTCTTAAACTAGACTTACCTCCACTATCTCTCCTCTTTAATTTAATTCCTCTGTTGCTTTCATTTATTTGTTTTCCCCAACTTCTCTCTCCTCTTCTCTTCTCTTCTCTTCTCTTCCCCCAAAATATCTCCGATATCATCGGCTTACGGTTCTCCGCCGGTTCTTGAGGTATGTTCATCTTCTTCACTTCACTCTCTTTTACTACTGAAACCAACTTCAGTTTCAGCTTTTTGTCGGAATTAGTAGTCTTGTTGTCAAAATGAAACATGTGAGCTTTCTGTTTTTAGATCTGTAAAGTTTCCTTTTTTGGGTTTCTTGTTTGTTAGATCGAGAAGAAGAACATCTTCATCAGGAGCTGCTCTGATCCATGGGGATCACGGAGGGACGATCCCGTCTCTCCCTTTTGTTTCTTCTTGTCTTATCTGCAACTTCTTTAATCTCAGCTGATGATTACATTCCCACCGACAAGATCCTCTTGAACTGTGGTGGTTCTTCTGATTCAGCAGACACAGACAACCGGACATGGATCCCCGATGTCAAATCCAAGTTCTTGTCTTCATCAGGAGACTCCAAGACATCACCAGCTGCGACGCAAGACCCTTCTGTCCCCGAAGTCCCTTACATGACGGCTAGGATTTTCCGATCTCCTTTCACTTACTCTTTCCCCGTCGCATCAGGGAGAAAGTTCGTTCGTCTTTACTTCTACCCCAACACCTACGACGGTCTCAACGCCACGAACTCTCTCTTCTCCGTCTCCTCAGGCTCTTACACTCTCCTCAAGAACTTCAGTGCTTCTCAGACGGCGCAGGCGTTGACTTACTCTGTCATCGTTAAAGAGTTTATTGTGAATGTCGAAGGTGGTACCTTGAACATGACCTTCACACCCGAATCAAAGCCTTCTAACGCATATGCGTTTGTGAATGGGATTGAGGTGACTTCAATGCCTGATATTTACAGCAGCACAGATGGGACTTTGACGGCTGTGGGATCTTCTAGTGCTGTCACCATCGATAACAGCACCGCTCTTGAGAATGTTTACAGGCTTAACGTGGGAGGGAATGATATCTCGCCTTCTGCTGATACGGGTCTCTACAGATCTTGGTATGATGATCAGCCTTATATTTTTGCTGCGAGTCTTGGAATCCCGGAGGCTGCTGATCCTAACATGACCATTAAGTATCCTACTGGTACACCTTCGTATATTGCTCCTGTGGATGTTTATTCGACGGCTAGGTCTATGGGTCCAACGGCTCAAGTCAATCTCAACTACAATTTGAGTTGGGTTTTCAGCGTTGACTCTGGTTTTAGTTACCTTGTCAGGCTTCATTTCTGTGAGGTTTCTGCCAACATCACTAAGATCAACCAACGGGTGTTTACTATCTACCTCAACAACCAAACAGCTGAGCCTGAAGCTGATGTGGCTGGCTGGACGCAAGGAAACGGGATTGCGTTACACAAAGATTACGTGGTGATTCCTCCGGAAGGAAAAGGACAGCAAGATCTGTGGCTTTCTCTTCATCCAAACCCAACCGGCAAGCCGGAGTACTATGATGCTATTCTTAATGGTGTTGAGATATTCAAGATGAGTAACTCGGATGGTAATCTGGCTGGTACTAATCCTATACCTGGTCCACAGGTGACTGCAGATCCATCCAAAGTCTTGCTCCCGCGTAGTCATTCCAAGAACCATACGGCTGTTGTTGCGGGTGCAGCCAGTGGTGCTGTAGTTCTGGGACTTATCGTTGGTTTCTGTGCATTTGCTGCTTACCGCAAACGTAACCGTGGTGATTACCAGCCTGCGAGTGATGCAACATCAGGGTGGCTTCCACTGTCTCTGTATGGAAACTCACATTCTGCTGGCTCGGGGAAGACAAACACTACAGGAAGTTATGCCTCGTCCCTTCCATCAAATCTCTGTCGTCACTTCTCCTTTGCTGAGATCAAAGCTGCTACTAAGAACTTTGATGAGTCTCGGGTGCTTGGTGTTGGAGGTTTCGGAAAGGTTTACAGAGGAGAAATCGATGGTGGAACTACAAAGGTAGCCATCAAGCGAGGTAACCCGATGTCTGAGCAAGGTGTACACGAGTTCCAGACTGAGATTGAAATGCTTTCAAAGCTAAGACATCGTCACCTTGTGTCTTTGATTGGATACTGTGAAGAGAACTGCGAGATGATCCTAGTGTATGATTACATGGCTCATGGGACAATGAGAGAGCATCTCTACAAAACCCAGAACTCTCCTCTTCCCTGGAAGCAACGTCTTGAGATATGCATTGGTGCAGCCCGAGGGTTGCACTATCTACACACTGGTGCAAAACATACGATCATCCACAGAGATGTGAAGACAACAAACATTCTACTGGATGAGAAATGGGTGGCCAAGGTCTCTGATTTCGGTCTGTCAAAGACTGGTCCTACACTTGACCACACACACGTTAGCACAGTCGTGAAAGGAAGTTTCGGTTATCTCGACCCAGAGTACTTCAGACGGCAACAACTGACTGAGAAATCCGATGTCTACTCCTTTGGCGTGGTTCTCTTCGAAGCTCTATGCGCACGGCCTGCCTTGAACCCGACACTTGCAAAGGAACAAGTGAGCTTAGCTGAGTGGGCACCATACTGCTATAAGAAAGGGATGCTTGATCAGATCGTTGATCCGTATCTCAAGGGCAAGATCACACCGGAATGCTTCAAAAAGTTTGCTGAAACCGCGATGAAGTGTGTTCTAGACCAGGGCATTGAGAGACCGTCGATGGGAGATGTTCTGTGGAACTTAGAATTCGCGTTGCAGCTTCAAGAAAGCGCAGAGGAGAGCGGGAAAGGAATATGCAGTGACATGGACATGGATGAGATCAAGTACGATGATGACAACTGTAAAGGGAAGAACAACGACAAGGGTTCTGATGTGTATGAAGGGAACGTGACGGACTCGAGGAGCAGTGGAATAGACATGAGCATCGGTGGTCGGAGTTTGGCCAGTGAAGATTCAGATGGACTCACTCCAAGTGCTGTGTTTTCTCAAATCATGAATCCTAAGGGACGTTAGTCTTAAAAAACCCGGTACACTACTACCTTTTCTAAGCCAGGCTCCATTCAAATGATAATGGTTCGTTTCTCTTCCTCACTTTTTTATTCCTTCCTAATTATTTATTATTACTTTTCTCTTTGCTGTTATTTATTTAGAATTTTGGATTGTGTATTTGATACTACCACGATGAAGAGTGTAAAAAATAATGTATTTTTTTCTTTCTTTTACAAAACATCAAACATGATTCGCTTCAATGTACTGCTGTATTTCGTTTGTTATCTATAACGCTTTTGTAGTGGATGCAACCGTTAGAAACCTTAAAACTGACTTACTAAATGGCGTATGAGAAACGGAAACACCGCATGAGAACTGTTGTAAGAAAAAGCCGAATTGGAGATAGGGTTTGTTATACCAAACAAGTGTTCATAGTAAAATGGCGAGACAAATTAGTCAACGAGAGTAGGTTTTTCTAACCTTAATTACATTGTTAGATAGGCCTAAACCAAACATAGCCGTTTTGTAGACGTTTCAGAGTCAAACTAATAAAGAGCTAGACTACAACCGTGTTTACACTTCAATCCTATAGAATTCCGCAAGACCCGTAACTCAAGTGTCTTTTGTTGAAACCTTATTGTGCAAAACAACAAAAAACTCAAAGCTGTACATTTCTGTCAATCAATACAAGAAACACTTACAAGAACACAAATATCTCAACGAGTAGAGCAATCCTTCTTTTTATTATTTTCTCTTTCGTTGCATAAAAAAACGAGTGAATAAGGATCAATTTTCCAAGCAACTCTTGTGTTTAGAGTTTAAACTAAACAAATAGGAAAAAAGATATATAAAAAGAGTCAAAGAGGAGAGAATGGCTCAGGAGGAGAGTCGAAAGCATAGTCGAAGATGAGAGAATGATTTGATTCATCATCAAGGTTAAGTAACCAGTTAGTATCCTTCACATCTTTAACATCCAAGAGTGCCTCGTAACGAGCACTATCTTTCTTCTCTGTGTTTCCTTCTTTCGTTAGGCTTTTTCCTTCTTCCTCTTCCTGGTTACTGCTGCTGCTGCCTTCACTACTACCACACCGCTTTCTTGAAGAAGAAGATCTGATGCTGTGTGGGTACAGCATTGTGCTCGAAAACGGATTTGTGCCCGCTTTCCCATTTCGTGCGTCCTACAAAGAACATACTATTATTGGTCACTGTGGACGTTTTAAATGAAGAAAAATATCATATTGTGACAAGAGAATGTTACCAAGTGATTGTTAGCAATTTGGACCGAGGCTTTTGACAATTTTTTTCCAGACCTAGTTGGATCCGAAACAGTTGCAGATGACTTTACAGACTTTGAAGTTGCTGGTGTATGTGAAAGGCCTGAAAAAGAAGGAATTAGAGAAGAAGAAGCAGATGTATGCCCTTTAGGCCTCGTTCTTGTAACATCCGGAGATGTGTTCTGTTTTGGCGAATTTACATTCCCTGTGGTTGCCACTGGTCGGCCAAACGCAAGAGTGACTGTTTCTTTTACTCTTGGCGGTGTCCCTGGTGTTGACGAAACTGATGGGCGTGATGACGCAGAGGAAGAACGCACGTTGGTCCTACTTGAAGGTGCAGCTGAATTTGCTGCAATCTGAGACTTTGACCTTGGAGTTAACGATCTTGATCTTTGAGCGTCTCCAGCTTTTTTTAATGAAGGGGTAGTTGAAGTAGTTGTACTGATTCTTGAAGGAGTTGAAGAACGTGATGGAGTTTTGCGTGATACAGGAGTTAAAGATCGAGAGACTGTTCTCTTTGGAGATGCAACCGAAGCTGAAGCCGTTGTTGTAGTCTTTTTAGGGGCTGACGAGGACCTGACAGTGGGAAAAGTGGGGCCAATGTTGGAGGAACGAAGTGTGGGAATATTGGAGGGACGAAGTGTGGGTATGTTGGATGGACGTACTGTTGAAGTGCTTCGCGTTGGTTTTGAAGATGGATCGCTCTCATTCTGCGCGGAAAAAAACGAAGATCAAAAATCTTATATGATCTCTTTTATATATATGAGTTATATAGCTAACGTGTTGCATTCATACCCTTGCACCAGCTCGTGCAGTAGAAATGGACTGAAGCTTCGAAGTTACGTTTCTAGCTTCTAGAATCAATCTAGAAAGAGTTCCTAATGGAACTTCAGGAACGGTAAAAAGCCTAATTGCATCAAACATTATAACTTGTTAACATTGTCTATTATTTTCAGGAACATTGTCCATATATATAGATGAAGGATTCTATCAAATAACTTACTGGTCATCTCCATGTTTCTTCTCATCATCGGGTTCAGGTTTAGCAACTTTAGCTTGTTCGAAAGAACGTCTTCCCGGTTTAAGCAAAACTGCTGACAAAATATAACATGTAACATTACATTAATATGGAAACTATACTATTTGATTACTAGCTAGTTTATCACATAAATTAGTTACCTCACAACAAGCTCAACACTAGCAAAAACTGTTTTATGGCTCTGTTCTATATAACATGTTAAAGAGAAAAAGTTCAATTTATTTTGGACCCTAAGTTACACCAATTTTACTGTTAACTCGTACATGGCTCGATACGGCTTACTTGAAAAACAGATGAAAAAGAAAGAAACCGGAATCATTTCGTAGAAGCGATCTTTAGAATGCAAAATGTGACGGCAATCTATACTATTTTATCAATGTGGTATTGTAGAAAAACATATCAAGAACACAAGTCAATGGGAGGGAAGACATATATGATATTTGATGGTGTACCATCGAAAGAAGTCAGGCCACTACGGTTGACTGAGAAGAGATCCAAATTCTCGTCGGCATCTCCAACGAGGAAATCTGAAGGACGGTTGCTTTTTCCGGATAGAGACTTTTTCAGACTCCGATCGTTCATCGACGGCGGTTTACAAAACAGGACAGAAGAACAGAGGAAACAGAATTCAGATAAGAGACACAAGAAAACAAAAAGAAAGAGAATGTTTTTCTTTTTTTCTCTTTTGTTGAATAATAATAATTAAAATAAAAAGAGTTGACAAAGAAAATAGTGAAAGAGATGTCCTATTAGAAGAAGATAGTGGTGGGTGGGGGTAGTTTAAGTTTTAAAGAGAGTCAGCTTCAAGAGGCATTTTCCATTCCGTGTGGTTTTAGTTTTCATGTCGTTTTCTTTGCAATTTTAATTCTTCTTTTATTTTTATTTGAAAGCTGCTTAGAACACGAGAGAAACTAATGGGAACATAGTAATTCAACTGAAGCTGATTAGTTTATGACGTGTGATAGAACGTGTCACAATATGATACACATGAAGAAATTAGTTATCTAACTGTTAGCTTTTCGATATAACCTAACAGCTCTTCCGTGTATCACCATTCGGATCTACTAATAATATATACTTATATAGTGTCAATTGGTCAAAGTAATTCAAAAGTGTTTTACAAAATTAGTGAAACAACAGTTAGGCTACAAAAGATTAGGTTGATGACATAATATGGTGTTGAACTTACCAAAATATCTCATTACATCTAACTAGTGAAATATCAGTTTTTGTTTTACATTTCTTTTATTCGTTTAAGCAAGTTTTGACAAGTTTATTTTCATTTGTGAATGAATTTGCATTTTGCAGTGTGTACCACTGCCAGAGTTATTAAAATGACATCGTTTTTTCCCTTTTTGATTAATGACGTGTGTTATCTCTGACTCCACAAATTTAGATGGGTTAACTACCGACATTCAGATCAGTGTCGGTTAAGCCAAAATTTCTTACTTTTTGCGTAGAATTCAACAAGATTCAATTAATTAATGTACAAGTATGGTCATAGTTCATGCATGAATTTGGACCCCCTTTTTGTGTGTGTATGTGGTCATAGATAATAAGGCCCAAGAAGACTAGGCCCTTTTTGTTTGATTAATTCTATTCATTTTTGGGCCCAAGAAGACTAGGATTTACCTCTGTATGACACTCTTCTACAGAATAAACATGTAACTTGCAGGCTATTATATATAGATGTAGTATAACGTATTCCACTACTACAACAGTTAAAAAGACATACACAGGTAAATCCATAGCCAGCTCCAAGGTAACAAATGGATGAGGGGGTAGTACATAAACAACAATTACCATTTTGAGAACTTTATTCAAAGAATGTTCAATTGCAGATCAGGAAAGCCTGTTCGCGCCTTGTGTCTCTCAAACAGATCCTTAAGCGCTTCCACAAACTGGCCATGTATCTTAGCAATCTGAGATGCAATAAAACACCATAAGTTAAAAAAATAGCTGAACATTCAAGAAGCATTCTACACAGTAACGTCTAGTAGCAGAATCGTAATTCCTCCTGATTCCATAACTAACCTCTTCATCAGTTGGCTTCAGAGATTTTGTAACTTCTATTGGTTTACCAACCACCACATGCATAGGGTGCCGATATGGTAATGGGGATCTACAAAAGAAATGTGAATAGTTTACCTCTTTCAAGATTCTATAGGCAAAAACGTAATCCAACAAAGTATACGGAGACATTCTCTTACCCAAAAACTCCCCAGAAACAGATCGGAGTAAACTTGATCGCTCTTGATAATTTCAGGTAAAGGTCCCAATCCGGCTTCCACCACTTGTATACACGTGACTGCGGAAGAAACAAAGACATGAAACAAAGAAACTGAAAAAGCAGAATCGGTACAAGATCTAAATTATGCATCTAAGCAACTAAATTAAGTTTGAGAGTTCCTGTTCCGTAAAGACAACTACATAGAGCACAACATATTAGTGAGTTCTTTCCTTACCTGACCAAAGCAGAAGACAGGAACCAGAGGTGTCCCATGTTCCATGGCTATGCGCACAAATCCTCTTCTCGATGAAAGGAAGACGTTCTGCAATGTGAGAAATAGTTTTCAATAAACAAACTAAACAGAATGTTGCAGGAGATCACAAAGTCAAAATAGCTAAGTCTCAAGTATGACAATTTCCAAACGTGTAACTTCCTAAGTAATCCAAATCGATATGATTCCATCAACGCACAAGTGAATCCTACTAAGTAGCTACCTCAACATCATGTTGCATGTGAAATGTCTCCTGCACACCACCAGGTACGAGGATACAACTATAACCAGACGCCAAAAGGGAAGAAAAATTCTTCCTAGAAGCAGGGGCGAGCCCTAACCATGTCCATATGTGCCTTAGAAACGGTGTGTAGAAAACCTAACATCAACAGTTTGGCAGTTTGGGTTTCAGGGACAAGTTAAAGGATACACAAAGGCATTAACTATTGAGCAGCAGGAACTCACAGCAGTGCTTGCAAGAACTTTGATGTTAGGAAGTGGCATAAACCCTGTGAGATCAGCAAGCGCAACAGCTCCAATCGGCCACACAGAATGTGGTTCATAACCAAAAACTGCAGTTGTCAGATTAAAAGTCAACTCTTTTCACAAACCCATCTCAAAAGCTTGAAACTTTGGAGAGTAAAAGAAAGAAGAATGTGACAGACCATAGGCACGATTAGGCTGGAAAGCTTCGTAATCCTCGACATGAAGAGTAACGGGGAAATAAGTACACGCGTGCTTACATATGTACCTGGAAACAAAAGCAAAGAAAGATGAACTTCGAAGTAAAAACATTGGAGAAGGAAGCAGGTAAAGGAAGAGAGAAGAAGTACCTAGCGAGCATACGACCGTATTTGCTACGATCGTCGATTGGGATGAAGATTAACAGAAAGAGTAGGCCCAAGACCCTGAAAACAGAGGATTTCAAAGAGTTTTACTTTGAGACCTGTAAGAACAGAGAGAGAGATAGAAAGAGAGAGAAAGAGAGAGAGAGAAGGGTATGTATATACAGGAGGGAGAGAGACGCGGGAAGGAAAATGAGGGAAACGAGAACAATAGCAACGTTCAAATGAATGGCGCCAAGCCAGATGGCTATGGCGGTCAAGGAGTGGAATATGTTTGATGAGAAATGTTCCTCAGCTTTGAACTCTCTGTATCCACCCATATCAGCAGCTCCGGCTGATTCTTTGGTTTGTCCGCTTCACAGACAAACGACGATGGTGAATCGTAGATCCTCCTAGAGATCTATTTTTCTCTCTCTCTCTGTTTTGACTCTTGAGAGAGCCCAAAACAACCAATCTTTAAACAACCCATCTTTAAAGAGCCCACAAATTTTTCATTTTCATTAACGAGCGTTAATAATTGGGAGTTTTGAAAGTTTCTTAAGGCTTTGTTAAGTATCTCGAAAAGTACATCACGTTCCTTTTGGGCCATGTCCTGCAATTTGTTGTAATCATGGTTCAGACATTTGATAGCTGACAGTTGACATTCATTTCATATCCCCTAACTGTTTTTGCATACCACTTGTGTTATCATCCAAAAAGGGATCTCACTCCTACTTTCTCTCTTTGCTAAATTAAGCATAATAAAGCTTGTCTTATATTCACCTGCAACCAGCACATCCTCAAACAACTAGTTAAACACAATGATTTTGCATGTATTAGTCAGTTGCTCTACATTTCAAGCTAAGGCAACAAATCCTGATCCTTCAACTGATACTTCTAATTCCAATCTCCTACCGACAACGAAAAGCAAGCAATGTCTTTCCGCAACAAGTTGGACATGTGCAACTCATTGAACAAATGGTGATATGACCATCAGCTCTAGGGGTGCTCCGCAATGGTATATCAAACTCTTTGATTGCTTGTTGATCCGTATCTTTCTGAGGGATGAATAAAAGAGAAGATGAACAGGACTCATGTGGTCTACACCAATATGCCTCCATTCACTTGGGAATGTTAGATGCGCATTAAATTGCAGGCAGCTTCGAACATTAGTTTACTCGTCTAGCTGTTGCTGCTGCAGCATTTGTTCCTTGGAACATGCCATTGATGGAAATACAAAAATATAGGGGGTAATATTATGGTGAACTGCGAACAGAAGCAAGCTCCTTTTAACCAACGCAGGATTATATTCAAAGTATTTGGAGGACAACAACAATCACTGTAAAAGTTGCAACAAGCAGAGAATCTTAACGAAATCCGTCTCTTTTATCTTGTTCCGCAGCTTCCTTGTTAGCAGCTTCAACGGATTTGAACCATAAGAATACCTACAGACAGAACCCACTCGTTCAGCTAATGAAACAACACAAAAGATCAAATGGACAAAAGGAAAAGATAGATAGTCAGAAGGAACTCACAGAAGTGGGGATTCCAGTAAGAGCAAAGAATCCAAGCACAGGAGTGTAAAAGATACTGTCAGAGTCCAAGACCCCGAACACTGGATTCTTACTCGAGTACTCAAAAACAGAACCAATCTACAGTGACCAAAAGATGCATAAATTTAAGATCTTTGAAATGGATCGGTGAATAAAAAACAAGCAGAAAGAGAGGGAGAGGAAGCATACAGCAGCAATGGCAGTAATCGCCGAGGCTAGCAGATAAACAAAGAAGGGAACCTCAAAGCTGTCTTGGGAAGTAGAAGAACCACCACCTTCGTTTCTGGCCCAAGGAGGTGGCTCATCCGAGTCAGGATTCGCCCAAGAAGGCTGACTTTCTTTAGATTTTCTAGATCCTTCAGTCGCAGCGGTTACGACCAATCTCCTCACAGTACTACGTTCGTACGGCAGCGAGTGACCCATTAAGTTCCTCTTCACGGCAAGAGAATGGCCTGGAAGCGACGATTTGATGGGTGAACGCTTGCAACACTCATCACCATGGTTTAGACCAATAGTGGTCGGAAGGGACGACGCTAAAGACGCTGCCATTTACGAGTAAGAAGAAGATGAAAGCACTCGACTTTTGCTCTAAAACAGAGATTCACAAGCGGTGAAACCATTTTCAGCCACACATCCGCAGTTCTTGAAAATCTATTTTATCTATATCTAGCATCCTAACGTGGATGAGAGACACGTGGTATCCCAAAAAGAGTTCTTTTGAAAGTTTTTGGTTTAACCCGAAAAGACACAGCAAGTGAAAGTGAGATTAAGAGAACAGTACATAAGTTCTTCTGTAACCAGAAACATGTTACTACTATATAAAAGTTGGTTTGTACATAAACTACACATGAATGAGCCAAAGTGCTAGGCTTTTTGGAATCAAATCAAGGATCAACTAAACCTTCCATTACAACGAGTTTGTCCAAGAGCTCAAGCTTCTCATCTTCAAGTGCTTTAACCTCATCTTCGATTTCCTTTAATTCTCTCTCCACTGCGAAGCTGTCTTCCTCCAGCAGCAGATAGTTGTGCCTCAGTGCTCTGTACTCGTTTCCTGAAGCTGAATCTGAATTAAACATCTCAGGTTGATTGGAAATCGCGTAAACCTGGTCCGGTTTGCTCCTCGATGAAGCCTTTTTCCCTATTCGTGGTGTTAATGGAGCCAATGGTTGTTGTTTCGGAGTAGGATTCTTCTTTCTCTTCGCTTCAGTAAAGGGAGGAATCCTTGGATTTTGCATCTCTGCCTAAGATCACGAATTAACAAAATTTCGAGGCTTTAAGCAGAGAATAGACAATAGATTATGTGTAAATCGAGATCTCACGGGAGATTTTGGGAGTACGATTTTACCTGCTAACGGCGTCTAGGGTTTCACGACGTTAAGAGTAAGGAGCTCCTCCGAAGAGAGAATTGGGGAAAGCAGATTATTGATGAAGTTGCGGGAAGAAGATGGAAGTCGGTTTGGGTTTTATTGATTTTGTCTAGAACCGCCATCGATTTCAAACCGAAAATTCCGGTTAAAATCAAAGTCGTAACGGATTGAACCACATTACCCAATAGTAACGTCAGGTTCGATTTTAAAATCGTTGACATCCTCCCTCGGTCGGTCAGAGGCGATGAGTCATCCAAAGGTTAAGAAGATGGGCCTTTCGGCAACTCGGCCCATTCTTTACGAAGTCTAGGAGTCTCGCGGTAAAAAGCTCACGTGTTTTGCGCGTGTTGGAATAATGTACGGGGGTGAAACTGTAATTAACCATTAGTTTGTTAATTGACTTTTACGCGGGTAAAAACATCCTTATTCCAAAGATTTTAACTAAAGCTTTTGAACTTTTAAAATATATAATAATAAAATACAATTCAATATATTTTAATTATAAAGGTGTCTCTTACACCTACGAATATTCAAAGAAAATCCTAAGAATATTCAAAGAAAATCTTAAGAATATTCAAAGAAAATCTTTATATTTTAAAAGTTCAGAGCTTCTAATTAACATCCTTACAATAAAGATGTTCTAAGTTTATACTAGTCTCTTTATAGTATATATTTTTCAAGTATGCAAATTATAAATCCACTGCTTTTTCTATATAAAAGAAAGAGAAATTGTATCCACTACTAAATAGTCTTTTCACTGAAGTTTTGTAAGTACATGGAATCACTGCGTATATATTAGATATATAGACTTATAGTTGTTGTTGGGTCCTAAAAAGATGCATCTTTAATTAGAAACAAAAATTTTTGGAAGAATGCGACCTTTTGTCATTGGATGATTGTGAGATGATTCTTACTATTTGGGAATTTACAGAAAATATAAAGAGTTGTAATTTTCACGCACAGAAGAAGCGGCCAAAGGAGAGAGTGAGCGTTTGTTGAATTGTTGTGTCACCTTCCCCTTTTATTTCTCCTCTTGACCAACTAACTAACTTTCTCCCTCGCTTACCGTTATTACCGCTTCTCAAATGCTGCATGCTTCTGACTAAATCACTTTAATACTTATTTTTTCTATTTGTAAGGAAACAAAACACAAAACATCCTTGGACAACTTTTGTTGATTTTTGTTTGTTTGTTAAATCGCATAAATTAAGGGTAATAACCACCTGATTAACAACTCTTGTTATTTATCCTTTTCCCTCTCTCTCTCTTTTCTAGGTTTCTGAAATGAAATGACTCTTGAACATTAAAGTCTTCTGTGTGGAAGGAAGAAACATATGATGTTTTGTCCACTGGATTATTGATTGTAAGAAGTAAATCACTATTAAAAGAAAAGATGAGGAGCGTAGTGCTTGTTGCTTTAGCCGCTGCGATAGGCAATATGTTGCAGGGCTGGGACAATGCCACCATCGCAGGTATCTCTATCTTTCTATCCTTCTTTTCTTCTTTACATACGATAATAAGAAAGCAACGATTAATATTGATTGTTTTGGTGGCAGGAGCTGTCATTTACATAAAGAAAGAATTTCATTTGGAAAAAGAACCAAAGATTGAAGGACTGATCGTAGCAATGTCTCTCATTGGAGCCACTGTGATCACAACTTTCTCTGGTCCTGTCTCCGACAGAGTAGGAAGACGTTCGATGCTTATACTCTCCTCTCTTCTCTATTTTCTGAGTAGCATCGTCATGTTTTGGTCTCCCAATGTATATGTTCTCCTTTTCGCAAGGCTGCTTGATGGCTTTGGAATTGGTCTAGCTGTGACTCTCGTCCCCATTTACATTTCTGAGACCGCTCCTTCTGAAATCAGAGGTTTACTCAACACTTTCCCTCAGTTCTGTGGATCTGGTGGGATGTTTCTGTCGTATTGCCTTGTGTTTGGGATGTCACTTCAAGAATCGCCAAGCTGGAGGCTGATGCTCGGAGTTCTGTCAATTCCGTCGGTTCTCTACTTTTTACTTGCGGCCTTTTACTTGCCTGAATCTCCACGGTGGCTTGTCAGCAAAGGTCGGATGGAAGAAGCTAGACATGTCCTGCAGAGACTCCGTGGTAGAGAAGATGTTTCAGGTTTGTCTCTGATGAACCCTAAAAGCTCTAGATTAATGACTTTGACATAAGACTAACTCGGTGTGTGTTCTAGGCGAGCTTGCTTTGCTGGTCGAAGGGCTTGGGGTGGGAAAAGACACGTCGATAGAAGAATATGTGATTGGACCGGACAACGAGGAAACCGAGAGCGGAAATGAACTGCCGAGGAAAGATCAGATAAAACTATACGGTCCAGAGGATGGACAGTCATGGATGGCTAAGCCAGTGAAAGGGCAGAGTTCTCTGGCATTGGCGTCACGACAAGGAAGTATGTTACAGCGAGGCGGATCCCTCGTCGACCCAGTTGTCACTCTCTTTGGTAGCATCCATGAGAAACTTCCTTCTGAGAATATGAACACATCATCGCGCAGCATGATCTTCCCAAATATGGGAAGTATACTTGGATTGATGGGAAGGCAGGAGTCTCAATGGGATCCAGAGAGGAATGAAGATAGCTCTGACCAAGAGGAAAGCTTGAGCAGTCCTCTGCTTTCTCCGCCGGTCACTGAACCGGATGACTGCAACCAGCGTTCCGTTGGGACCATGCACAGGCGACAAAGCAGCCTCTTTATGGCAAACGTGGGTGAGACAGCGACAGCTACAAGCATAGGCGGTGGATGGCAATTAGCGTGGAAGTATAACGATAAGGTTGGTGCAGATGGTAAGAGAGTCAATGGAGGGTTGCAGAGAATGTATATTCACGAGGAGAATGCCAACAACAACAACGCCATCAATACTGGCTTTTCGCGACGTGGATCGCTTCTCTCCTTCCACACAGAAGCTGATAATCCTGATCACGAGAATGGATACATTCAAGCTGCTGCACTTGTAAGCCAAGCTTCGATGATTCCTGGAATTAAAGGCGAGACTGCAATGTTGCCACAGGAGATTAAGGCTGGTCCTGGCTGGAGGGAGTTGAAGGAACCAGGTGTGAAGAGAGCTTTGATGGTTGGAGTTGGGCTTCAGATACTGCAACAGGTAATGGTTTTATATTTATTTTCTTCTTTAGAAAGTAAAAACTCATAACAAATAAAGGAGACGAAGCATGTTTACAGTTTGCAGGAATAAATGGAGTGATGTATTATACACCTCAAATATTGGAAGAGACAGGTGTGTCGAGTCTTTTGACAAACCTTGGAATAGGTGCAGAGTCTGCATCGCTCCTCATAAGCGCCTTGACCACACTCTTGATGCTTCCCTGCATTCTTGTTTCCATGAGGTTAATGGATGTATCTGGAAGAAGGCGAGTTCTCTCTGCTTTTGCTTCTCTTTTTTTAGCTGAATCTGAATAGTTATAAATGTGAAATATGTAACAGTACCAAAACGTAATTGCAGGTCTCTGTTGCTTTCCACAATCCCTATTCTAATACTATCGCTAATAACGCTGGTGATAGGAAGCTTGGTGAAGCTTGGAGGCACAGCAAACGCATTGATATCGACCGCTAGCGTTATGGTGTACCTAAGCTGTTTCGTGATGGGTTTTGGAGCCATCCCAAACATCCTCTGTTCAGAGATTTTCCCTACCTCTGTGCGTGGCCTCTGCATCACCATCTGTGCCCTCACTTTCTGGATCTGTGACATCATCGTCACTTACACTCTTCCCGTCATGCTCAAATCTTTAGGCCTTGCGGGAGTCTTTGGAATTTACGCATTTGTTTGCGCTGTAGCTTGGGTTTTCGTGTACCTCAAGGTACCGGAGACTAAGGGAATGCCCCTCGAAGTTATCTCTGAGTTCTTCTCTGTCGGTGCAAAACACCAAGACGTTGCAGCTTCGTTTCTCTCTGATGGCTGACCTTCTTTTCTCTGTTTCCTCTTTCAACTTTCCTGCGGTATTTTGAAAAATTTAATAATAACAAACCATACCACCAGCATGGGCTTTGATAATGCTTCCGTAGGCTACATAGAGGCTTTCTTGGATTTTTGATTCTGTAGCTGCAAATTGGGAGATATTCCCTTTTGTAACCATGAGATGAGAAGCAGAGTTTTTATTTATCTGTTGTACATCTTCAGAGATATTAATCAAAATCACCATGAGATTAAATACAATTATAGTTTGATCTCAAGTGTAGCAACAAAGAGAGATAAGTACATACATACATACTAGAGTCTTTATGAGGTCTCCTGGTGCATTAAATTTTCTGGAAACACTTAAGCTGCAAGGACTTCAACCATTTACTTAGATATCTTCAAGCTGCCTTTCTCTAGAGGACCGAGCCTTGACGTCTTCTTCTTTCTCTTTCACAAATGAGAGAAAGGAGTGGATACGTGCGGATGGTGAGCTGCGTCTCCTTAAGGAGCCCTCTGCATCTTCGGGACAGTGTCGTCCGAACTGACGTATCATCAACACTGTATACACTGCAAGAGCAAGAATGCATGCCAGTCCACACACCACAAACAATCCCCAAAAGCTCTTAAGCTCCAGCCTATCCACTTCTATCTCTGCGCCTTGCAAGGAACAAGCTTTCCTTAGCAACCATTTGTCTCGTATTCTCTGCAAATCTCCATTTTCTGATAGCTGCAGAATCGCCGTTGAAACGTCAACCGCCAAAGGCGAGTTACGTGGGAATGCCTGAACAATGGCAGATAAAAACGTTATCAGTTCTAAATATTTGGTTGGAAATTGTTAAGATTCAGTGACAACAGACTCAGAACGATACTCACAAATCCCCATCCGTTTTTGGTGAACTCTTGACCAACTATGCCGAACTCACATCGGTTTGAGAGGAAAAGCTCTATGTAAGCACGTTCATCAACAACAGCAGCAACACCACCTTTTCCTGGACCATCTCTCAAGGCCTTCTCATATTCCTCTGGAGACCGAAGAGGAACCAGTCTTGACTCATGGATATTGAGCTCGTTAACCAGATAGTCTCTGACAAACGAGCCTTGTGGATACCCAATGGGATCATTGTTTGTTTCTAACGTTTCTATGCCTTTGATTGGCGAAGACAGCTGATGAACTGTCAGAATTGACGTGAGGCTCGCGGTATAGCTTGCGTTGACTATGAGAACTACGAATAGCCATATTAGCAGCACTATTCGTCCAAGGTTGCTGACCGTCCTCTCTCCTGTATAAAATCAGCGAAATCATTGGACACTTTATGCCAGTTTCAAAAATGTAAAACAACCAAGAAAGAAGAGGAGTGAGTACACTTACTATGCGAAAAGAAAAGAGTTGAAAAACTGAACCTGCAAAACAACGAAATATTTCAGAAAATGCCTGAAAACAAATGGTAGAGCGCCTTGAAATGAGCATTCAGAAGGAGCTAATTCTGTTTTCACCAGAAAGTAGTGATGACTTGTCTACGAGGAGAGCCTCGAAAGTCGTCGTTGTGTTTGTGCTCCAGAAACCAAATGACTGCACCGACTACGAGGAAAGAGGAAGCTGCAACAAGCCACATCTGTGGAGTGAACGGCCTCAAGAACGCCATAGCACTGGAACCTAATTTCCGAACAGGAGCCACCACCACTAGCCCTGACTCCACATACGGTTGAGTAAAATCTGCCATTTTGGTTCTCTCTGTTATGATGGTGATATCACCAACTCCTGCATCGTAGACCTGTGTAAAAGATGTTTGAGTCACAAAACATGTAATTTATACACCCACCAACAAAGCCGTCATCGTAACTGATTCTCAAAGAGTGCTTATGTACTCACCCCAGCCGTTATCAAGCGCACTAGCTCAGAGTTACTTGGATTGTCATGACCATTCCCAAAAGCTACAAGCTCAAACGGGACTGCATAAGGTAATAAACTGAGAGCGGCAACGAAGACATCAACACAGAAGCCAGTGATGATACCGTTGCTTTGAACTGAGACAACCTCCTCGAACCTGTAACGATTTGGAACTCCAATCCTCAAATGCCTTCCATTGTTCGAGAACACCCATCCACGGGGATTTTGTGTTGTCTGTCCTGGCCAGACTACACTATGAAGCTTCTGTCCCGGAATAGATGTCTTCTCCAGCTCTTCAGGCGGTATCACAGACAAGCCTAGATGATCATACCAGTAACCAATGGTCCTGTGACCAGTGCCAATGACATTAAGCACATCAAATGCTGGGTTTACAAGGTTCCTGTCTCTAGTAAACTTCATCCTACCGGTTAAGCCAATTCTATCAACCTGTAAGATGCTCTCAAGAAATATATTTCCTCCATCAAAGACTTTCAGAGCATCAAGGTGCAAGTTTCCACCCCTAAGCTCAGATACAATTGGACTCTTCGAAAAGGAAACGTTTCCACCTTTCTGGAAAAAATCGTCAATGGCATGAGCAAGCAACCAGACAGTGTCATAAGCATACAGTCCATAAGTGCTCAGTCCAACATGAGTTAAGTTATGCCACCTTTGAACGAAGTTCTTCTTCATAACAGTGTCAGGAGTGTGCAGGCGCAGTGCAATGACCCCTTGAATGTTATTTATGGTGTCCATGGGAAGAGGAGAGTTTGTATCTATGATAGTAGAAAGCCAGTTGGTAGCAATCCACACGTAGCCAGGGCTCATCATACCAAGATACTGAGCCACATTGAACACCTCTAGGCCCCAGATGAAAGTAGCGTGAACAACAATGATCCGTGACTCACTCAAAGCTACCTTAATCAGCAAGTTAGTGATGTTCTCTCTGGTAGGTTCGGGGGGCAAAGCTGCTTTGTATGAGATTCTGCAACGCTTCTCTGCTAACTTGTCTCCCAGAGCGGCTACCCCATTTTGGCCATAATCATCATCCCCATATATTGCTATCACTTCTCTCCAACCATAGAAGTGAACAATGTCTGCTATGGCGGCCATCTGAAAGAGATCATTTTGTGAAGTTCTGATAAAGAAAGGGAACTGCAGAGGAGACATGGTAGGGTCTGTGGCAGTGAAGGATAGTATAGGAATCTTTAGTTCTGTTGCAACGTGAGCTACTACACGGGCGGATGTTGATCTCTGAGGCCCAATTATGGCCACTGTCTCAAACTCCATGAACCGCAGAGCTTTCAATGTGAAACAAAACCAATCAGTCAGTAATATGGACAGGAGGATACTTACATGTTGTAGTATTAGAAACTCGACGAAAACGAATGAGCGAGCATGTGAATCAAACATAAAAAGGAGAAGAAACTGGTGCGATATCCATAAACAAAACATAAAAAGGAAATAACGAAACTTCGACAGAGTAAACACACATACTGATCATTCCAACAATCAGACACAGGACACTGTCACTTACGTTCCATGATGCTCATGAATCCATTGAATTTTGTGTCATGCATTATGATATTGAGTAGAGTGTTGTTAAGAACGCTGGGGTTGGCATTCACGTCGTCAACAGCAGCTTGCATAGCTACTTTGATTACTCTACCAATGAGAGAATCAAATGTGAAAACGGAGCCGATATTCACAACTTGGGGTCTCGGAGAGACATCTGTGGTGAGTCCTTGTAGAGGAGCTGCATCGCAGAGAACCAGCAAAAGCAGAAGCCACTTCATCTTCTCAGTTTCAGCAGCTTCCTGTTTCAGAAAACTAAGAGAAAGGTCAAGTCACTGAAATCCAAACATAATCAGAACTGAAAGCAGAAATGGAATGTTGAAGGAAGAGAGATAAGCTTGACCTTTCGCTTTCTCAGTGAGCGTGAGGGAATGGTGAAGCAAGTAAATGAGTGCTCGTTGATAATCTATAGAAAGTGGAGATCTTTTGTAAATGGTGGTGACAGATTCAAATCTCACTCACTCATATCCTTGTTGTGTCTCAGTGGAACCATCACTGCATCGATATTATATGGCATCTTTCCCCAACCCACTCTCTTATCCCATATGATTACTTCCACATCAAATTCAGAACCTCCTTATAACACGGAAAACACCACTCAGGTTTTAGACACTGGAAAAAAATCTTAGCTTTTGCGCATTCAAGTTAGTGCGTTAAAAAAACAAACCTTTTAACTAGTCAACACCTACTTCTATCCTGTTTTTCTATACCTTAATAGCACGCGTTATTCTGATAAGATAGAGACCCTTTCACAACATCTCAATCTTATTATTCTGTGGTAATCAAGAAGCAATGGAGATTGAAAGTGTACCAACTGAAATAGTCATTAGGGTTATGGAAACTGATTCAAAGGCAGCTGATCAAAACTCCACTGAGTCTCGGTGCCGACACCGACGCCAAGTAATGGGTTTGTCTGAAGGTAAAACATTGACACAACCTTCATAATTACGCTTTCAAGCTTCTTCTGTATACACTTGAAGGGGAAAGGAGGCTGGAAAACAATAAAGATTTCAATTTTAATATTCAAATAAATAAAGTTGGTAAATGGGAAGCACACGTGGCAGAAAGAGAGCTAATTGGTGAGTAAAATAAGGAGGAGGTAAGAAAAAGAAAGCTATTTCTATATTTATTCATTCAAAAAGAAATGATCTTTCTGAGAAAAAGAAAACTGATCGGAATCTGGAAATGGCACCGGTGACTGAAGTTTCGCCGATGATTAACAATTTGGAGGTTGGAGATGACAAAATGGCGCACCTCAGCTCCTCTGGCAAACCTCCAAGGAACCTCTCTGCAATGCGACATTGCAACAGCACTGCTTGGTTGATCGATTCCGTTGGTTCATCTCTTCTTTGCTTTTGTTTTCTTTCTTCCCTTCCTCAAATGCTCGCCATTGTCATTGCGAAATCTCGATACTTTTTGACCGGACGTGATCGGATCTCATTATGTTTTCCAAAAGGTGTTAACTTTATTACATTGTGGAATGTAATGACGCAGGAAGGAGACGAGAGATTTGGTGCAAAGTCACCAGAAGGAGAAAACTCAACATTCCAGCCTGTGTTCAGATCTGGAAGTTGGTCGGATAAAGGACCAAAGAGGTCCATGGAAGACGAATTCATCTGCGTGGATGATCTCACAGAGCATATTGGATCATCCACTGGAGCTTTCTATGGGGTATATATATATATATACAAAAGTCAAAACTAGTTTCATGTTGTTTGAGATCTGATCATATGCTCTGTTTACAAATCAATGTGTTGTTATGAAGGTGTTTGATGGACATGGAGGTGTTGATGCTGCATCATTCACAAAGAAGAACATTCTGAAGCTTGTAACGGAAGACAAACACTTCCCAAGCAGCACTAAGAAGGCGACAAGGAGTGCCTTTGTGAAGACGGATCATGCTTTGGCTGATGCTCCCTCTCTCGATAAATCATCAGGCACAACCGCACTCACTGCCCTCATTTTGGACAAGACCATGCTCATTGCAAACGCAGGTGACTCCAGAGCCGTGCTCGGGAAACGAGGCAGAGCCATTGAGCTATCGAAGGACCACAAACCCAACTGCACTTCCGAGAGGCTACGCATTGAGAAGCTTGGAGGTGTTATCTACGATGGATACCTTAACGGACAGCTCTCTGTGGCTCGAGCTTTAGGAGATTGGCACATTAAGGGGACCAAAGGGTCACTCTGCCCGCTCAGCTGCGAGCCTGAGCTGGAGGAGATTGTGCTTACGGAGGAAGACGAGTTTCTTATAATGGGATGTGATGGACTCTGGGATGTGATGAGTAGCCAGTGTGCAGTGACAATGGTGAGGAGAGAGCTGATGCAGCATAATGACCCTGAGAAATGCTCTCAAGCTTTGGTCAAGGAAGCCCTCCAACGCAACAGCTGTGATAATCTTACTGTAGTGGTTGTCTGTTTCTCGCCGGAACCGCCTCCTCGGATTGAGATCCCTAAGTCGCATAAGAGGAGAAGCATCTCTGCCGAAGGGTTGGATCTCCTCAAAGGCGTTTTGAATGATTTGTGAATGAACTGAGCAAGCTGAAAAGGTAAGATGAGACTTGCTTTATATTTTTTTTTTTTCTCTTTTGACAGGAAGGTCAGAGTTTCCAAGTTGTGTGCTTCTTCTCTGATTTCTTCCAAGTTTTGATTCCATTATTCTTTTTGTAAGGAAGTTTACTCATTTTTGTACTTTAGATCTCACCATATCTAAAATGAAATTAATATTTGATTCGAAAAGGATCAGTCTTTGACGGTTAAAAGTTAAAACCTTTGCTTGATGAGATCAAACAAACTATCACGAGAAACGTCTTTGATCTTTATCTTTGTGCTTTAAGACCACCCACTCTTGGACAAAGAATCAGGCCATTGTTATCGAGATAGTTTATACTAATCGGCGTTTAGCTTTGGGTACATCCATATATACGGCCCTTTCCCTCTTTGTTAATTGAGGTCGATTCGGAGATTTTTAGGTACAACTAGTCATTCGGGAACATTAATCGGCCTGAGTGAACATAGAATGAATATGAAAAAAGATGTGTAATTGCATCGAGTCATTGGTGGCTGTGGGAGGATTAAAATCAGAAGAAGGGTTCACCACCTGAGACAATTGCCTCCAGATGGCGTCACAAGATCCAACTTTGATACAAGAAAAATAAAAAAATAGAGAAAACTTTTGGCGCTGACTGGAGCGCCATGTCTTAGTTAGTGATCACAATGGTCACCCCAGTGGAGAAGAAGATGAATCAGCCTCTGGGCTTGTGGAGACGAGGCCGGTTGCAGAAGATCCGGCCATTGGCCCTAACCAGTGCTGCGACGCCAATACAAATGCCGGTCCACAGGAGCGAGAAGAACAAGTGCTTGTGCTTATAATCACTTCCAGCTGGACAGCATTGTACACAGTTTTAGATTAAGTTTGTAAGACAATCTAACCATCCAGCAAAAAATGTCAGACTTACCTTGTTTCAGAGACATTGTTGCAAACCAGAAACTGATCAGAACCACCGCCAATGCCACTGGGAAGTTCTGAGAAATCAAATTACTTTGTTGTTAGAATAGGATTCCTTATATGATGAGAAATTGGGGGGATTAATTTTAATCATGATTGATTATGCTTACGGCTACAGCCTCGAGGCCTCCCTTTTGTGGCACAGGAGCCATGTCTCGGCTCACTGCAACTATGTAGTGCCCTTGGAGGAGATCAATCGCATCCTTTTGCACACAGCCAAAATTAAGTAGAGTCAGGACATCGGTCAGTGATCCAACATGCAGTCACACACAGTTCTACAACTGAACATATTAGACGAGACAAGCGTAGTTGCTAAGAATGAAAAGCCACTGACCTGCTTAGTTCCATCAGCAAAGTTATTCAGGTAATAGCGTCGGAGGGAGCTCCAACCATCTTTAAGAACACCATGGGCAGTCCGATGCCCATACCTAGTCAATTAAGCCAGTTAGAGACACATTAGATGGCATGTAGAGTAAACGACAAAGCATTCCCTTCTTAAAAGTGACTGCATATTGCCTTGTACGCAGGACATATTCAGACCCGAGATTAAACATATGAAAAAAGTACCTCACAAAATCTCCTTTAAGTGCAGGAGTACCAGAGTACTGAATGCTGACGTCATCACCATGATTAGCCCATACTGAAAGGCGAAAGTGCATGAGTAAACTTTTGGACTTTATATTTACGTACTGCAATATCAGATTTGCTACAAAGACAAGATACTGACATATTTTATAGCGTTCGTCAAAATTCGGATGCGAGCTTATGGTTTCTTCAGCGCCGAAAACACCAATCCTTTTGAGTTGAAGTTCTAACATCTTTCGACCGATCATGCTCTGCAGATGGCAGGAAGTATGCAGCATGGATGAGCAAAGGCCGATCAGGTATGAACAGCATCATCATATTATTATGACTAACCTGGGTGACATTTGTACGGTCTAAGCAATCAATGCAGTTTGTTCGGACAACACCAAGCTGCTCCTTCATTTTCTCACCCTTTTCATTCATCAGAAAGTACCTGTGTAATTAAGAGAATGCAAAATGACATGGCAAATTTTTTATAATAATTATTCGTAAACAAAGTTATATAACTACAAATGTCCAAAGAAAGTCATACCCATTCTGTTCAAGGAAACCCTCAATCTGCTCGTACAGAATCGATAAGCGCTCAAAATGAATATGCCCACAAATTTGATGGAAATCGAAGTGCAGGTATCTACAGGATAAGGCACATCCTTTAATGAGTTGAAGACAATATGATACAAATGATCTGAGAAGCACAATAGACAAAACAGTAACTACCTTATTTCATCCCCCTTAATGTGCTGCATAACATTAGCATACTTCTCACTTAAGCGCCCCTCGCCGCCATGCTGATTAGAGAAGAAGCAATCGGGGAATATGAAGTTACAGTAGCTCTATGCATTGCACTTAATTTAAAGTCAAGAAGAGCTCGCAAAGATGATATGTACCACATCATGGTCACATAACTCCACAAAAATTCATGTCAATTTGAAAGAGTATGTACCTTATTGACAAGATCAACTGCCAAAACAGATCCATATTTTTTCGTTAGGTCCAAAAAGTGACGCTCAGCAACCCGTGTCTGCAAGAGAAGTACCCAATGCAAGTTACTTGAAAGAAGTAAAGAACTAAAAAAGAAAACTTTTAATTAGAAATTAGTACTCACAGCTTCTTCAGGTTGCACAATCTCAAACTTGGGCTTGTAAGTGAGATCTACAATTTGCTCCCACATAAAAGGCATGGATCCTCTGACCTGCAATGAGGAGGTAAAAATAACATCAAGAGTCAATCATGGATTGAGAGTAGTAGTATGCAAAAAAGTAAGATTGGAATGGTATGATATAAACTGATCAACTTGGCAGCATAAGGGAATTCAAAATATGAGAGCATGTTAGAGTGGGGTTGGAGATGCCCTTAAAAGCAACACCTGAACAAATGATGACGAATATCCATTCATCTGTACAATTTGCTCAGTCTCAACAAAATTAGCAACGTAGCCATCAGGATCAGCTCCTCTTCGCCACATACGCGTACCTTGTAAATGATCAAAGACAAGAGGGAAGACATAATCACAACACAAGTCTCGTCATCTAGATTTCCTGCAGGCGAGGGCAGATATGTCTCCTATCTATTTCAAAGATATAAGCTCAAATTGATGAGGTGCCAACCACCGTGCTTTCCAATTCTAAAAACAAGTCCCATCAAGTTCTGTTAAATTCCTTGCTATAATAGTAGAAAGATCCTAGTAGACCGAAGTCTCAGTGACCTACTAACACATCGACGCTAGACATCAATACAATAAAACCTATTGAAACTTTCCCGTCCTTTTGGATTTTTACCATCGAACAACTTGAAATCGAAGTACTACGGGTGAAAATAGCACAGAGAAATATATACCGTTTCTCCTAGTACATCTTCTTGCAATCAGAGTAATGTCAACGATGTCTTTTCCAATGGCCGTTTCAAAACTATTGAAACGTGATTAAGGGTTAAGGAAAGACTCATTCGATGATAAAACGTAGCCATGTAGAGTAAATAGAAGAAAAGGGAGTGAAACAACTGATTGAAAAGGATATTCCCTTGAATAACTGGAAGCAAGAATTGATCAAGCTGCAAACATAAGGAAAAAAAAAGGTAAGATATTCTGCAAGTACGAAAAAACAAGGGGCTGTGAAAAAGTTTAAGAACTTCAGAAATACACTCACCTTATTGTCGATAAGAACTTCCAACATGTAATTGTTCCAAAGAAACCTCGGCTCAGCCTGACAAAAAAGGACACAGCACAAAATGAAGTTATTTTCAGTTTTGTCACAAACAAGCAATAAGGAATGGACTAATCAAAGTTTATAAGGAAGTTTAATCAATGTCATAAAAGTAGTAATTTGGTCACCTGTCTCCACAGAGGAAGCGACTTAGACTCAGCACCCAAATCATGCAAGCGTTGTGAGCTGAAATCACAAAACGAAAGATCAAACAAACAGAAACTTTTGTGGATGCCTTAGAACAGTTCGACAAAACTTACAACATCAACGTCTAAGCAGAATGCATTTTACCTGAGTGTTAAGTTAACTTCATAAGAGAAATAGAGACCAGTTGTCTTTTCTGCAACATTTAGCAGCCTAGAGAACTCAGTCTCCATCTTTTTCTGCCACAAGTGATACAGTGGTTCGATCATTAAGATCCATCATTACTGCTGCTAAATACATTCCAAACAGACAAAATTGAACACATGTTTATTTTTATGTTTACCTGTTCTTCAGGCGAGTTTTTAAGTGAATGATCACAAGGAAGAACCTTAAGCGAAGTAATTTTGAAAATAGGATGGCCTAGAAACGAGCCAACACGTTCACTCTCAGTCACAACCACCAAGTATGAACCTGAAATTCAAAAAAGAAACCGCAAATCAAATCAAAACTCTAAGGATATGTTTACAAATCTTAAGTAGATATAGATCAATAATATCGATCCATATGAGAATTGTATCTAACCAGCGAGGAGCTTCAACATCCCAACGACACCAGAAATGGGATGGATTTTAGGGACACGCAAGGAATTGCATTCCGCGACTCGATCTAAGCACAAGACACACGCAACGAAAGAGGATCACATAACATCCAAAAGCAAAATGAAAGAATTCAAAGAAACGTATGGAAGAGAAGAAGAAGAAAGAACGAACCGATGAGCTTCATGGAAGCGTCGACACGACTAACATCCAAACACGGAGCGCCTGAACCATCAGCTGGCTCGATCACATACTGATCCGGAAATTCCCATAACCGTAATCGCGAATGCAATTTGTTCCCAGAATCGCCTGCCTCCTCCATACTAAACAAATCAAATCAACATAAAGACCAAAATTCACAAATCGTTAAGAGGAAACCTAAACAAGCAACAAGGAAGATGATGATCGAAAGGAGAAAATAGAAAGATCACCTGAGAGATCTGAAGCTTTCGCCGTGAAACGTCGGAAGGGCGAATTATGAGAGGAAATTGAATTATGGAAAGCTTTATTAAGAACGTGCAATGATTTTAATTTTAGCGTTAATCGTTGGATCAAGTCTTCTGAAGTTTTTTTAGTGGGCAACCACCACGTACCTTTCGAAGCCAGCTAACCTTCTTTCAGGCCACAGGTTCGATTCCAATTCCTTACCCATCTTTAACTTATGATATTTCACTATCATCATGTTATTATTCCTTTAATTGAATTAATAAATACATGGGGATGAGTCGCAATTGCTAAAATTCGATCTCTTCTTAACAATAATTCCATTAATTATACCAAATCACCAATTGATTTTGATTTGAAAGCTTAATAAACTCTAATATGGGATTATGGGGTATTTGAGATTTATGAGCCTAAAAAAAAATCGAATGGAGTGATTTATGTTCCTCGATCGGATACTACTACTGTACTAGTCTGTGATCCTGATCATTTTCTATGTATGAGTATGTTTTGGAATCAATGTTTTTCATGCTACTAATATTCGAAAGAGAAAAGATTGTATATCATCAATATTATCATTCTCAGGACGATGAGTTTACAATATGTGACGGTACAAATTATAGGAAATGTAAATGAAGTTTTTATTTTATTTTGAATAGACTTCATGTCTCCTCTCTGAAGGAGGATATTGATGGAGATCAAGTCTCATAATATGGGAATCCACGAGACTCCCACAATAGAGATATTTCCCAATCTTGACTCCGGTGGTTATGTAAGAGCTTTTTTTATCATGGTACAATGCGATGGGTTTCCCGTCCAAATCCACCTGTAAAACGCCTGCATTCTCCACAAACATAAGGTTCAAACCTACTTTAGCCGCCATAGCTGTGAGTTTCCTCAAGATAGGGTACTTCATCGAGAGCTTCATCAACATTGTAGCTCCCTGTATTACACGACCACCTTATGTAACAGTAAGCAAAAAAAGAAGAAGATACAAACTCATTCTAAACATCAAAAAGGGTATCTCAGTTTGAAAAAAACATACCGAAGGCAATGCAATCCAGTAATGACCATCTCCATCGTACCGGATGTTATCGGGATAGCCTGGTAAGCTTTGAATAAATACCTCCACTCGCTCCTCGCTAATGTAATACTTGCTGCATCTTCTTCTGATAAACCAACAACAACAACAAAAACTTGAGATGAGGATATCAGTGCAAAGAGAAGAGGTTACAGAGATGATGATGAGAGACAGAAAGAGGACATTGGGGTTTCGCAGAAGACGAGATGGGTTTGATCGGGAGACATAGAGACACCATTAGCAAAGTAAAGGTCTTTTAAAAGGACACGTGTTGTTCGTGTGGTGGGGTCAAAGCTCATGAGTCGGCCATGAGGTTTGCCTTCCAAGAAGTCAATGTTGGATTGATGGTAATCGTATTTGTAAGAAGCATCTGTGAAATACAAAACTCCGTTATCTGCAACGGCGACTGCATCAGTGAGCTTAAATCTCACTCCTTCCGCTTCATCCGTCAACAACTCCGTATTCTTCCCGTCACCGCTTATATTCAACAGACCCTAACACACACATACACGAATAAAAATATATATATATGTATCATAAGCCATGACTCTTTGTAACCGGAGTTCGAGATCCAAAAATATCATACACCAACCCAAACCTTGTATGCGTCTGCGACAATGACCTCTCCATGTAGTCCGAAAGCAAGGCCGAGTGGTCTACCTCCGGTATTGACCCAGTCCTCTACCACCGAGTCATTAGCTGAATCAAGAACCTTGACACGTTTCACCCATCCATCTACACAGCCAGTATAGATGAGGCCTGAGTCTTGGTGGTAGGCGATATCCTCGGGCTTATTGAGAAGACCGACGCCGATAAACTCAGCTCCGGTGAGTAAACGGTCGTTGACAAGCGGCGGGATGGAAGTAGTAGGGTAGTCTAATGCATCGGCAGGAAGCTGAGCTGGGTCAAAGGTGTCGAGCCGGTACAGAGCGATAGAAGCCAGGAAGGGGATGATGGTGGAGAAGATGAGAAATTGACGAGAGAAAAAGAGAAGAGGCATTGAGAAAGGATTAGCGTTGCCGTTTGTGGAAAATGGTGAACAACTCCAAAAAATTTC